>WBMZ01005514.1:0-64166 GCA_013400975.1 Atrichornis clamosus
GGCCGGGGGCTGCGGGCGGCGCGGGGGGATGTTCGGGGTCAGCCCCAGGGATGCTCCGAGGGCGGTTGCGAGCACCCGGAGGAAGCGCAGGGATGACGGGGCCGGGGGTAGCCCCGGTGGTTCTCGGGGATGCTCCTGGGGGGGTCGGGGAGCAGCACCGGGACCCCGGGGCTGCAGCGGAGGAAGACCCGAGGGATGCCTGGGGATGTGGGACTGGTGGGGGCAGCACCGGGGTTTGCTCCCATGGCGGCGGAGGAACCCCCAGGGCTTATCTTTGGGTGCTGGGTAAGGAGCAGGGGAGCCCCAAGAGTATGTGAAGACACTGCACTTGAAGTGAGCACCGGAGCTGCCGCGGGATGCTCGGGGGCAGCCGCAGAGCGCTGGAGGTGCCGGGAGGGATGCTGCCTGTTCAGCCTCTCCCCAAAAGGTATTTGACCCCTGCTGCCTTCCTGACCCTTCAAGGTGTGCTGGAGGCTGAAGTCCCTCTGGGGTGATTACACGGCAGCTCTGAAATGTCTTAGTGCACTCGATTATCTGGGAGCCACGGGAAATGCATAGCCTGCCAGCAAATGAATCCTTCTCACAGCCATCCCGAGGCCCCAGCCACAGCCTCCTGTGGTGCCAGGCTAAGCCCCGACGGACCTCCATACACCTCACAGTGTAATCACGCTCACCTGGGGCAAGGGGCTCAGCCTGAGCAACCTATTCCCCCTCCTGCCAGAAAAGTAGTCCTGATCCCCTGCTGATGATGCCCATGCTGCTCTGGCCGGTGTTGGTCAAGAGCCACCCATAAGGAAACAATTATGGCTCAGCAATCCAGCAGCCGGCTGGAATTTCTCTCCGTAAGCCCAGTCCCTCAGTATGGAAAGAGGCTGCTCAGCAGCCCGGCAGGAGTGATAGGCAGAGTCCCGGGACCGGCAGCAGCCCCAGCCCACACTGGCCACGAGCCGGGGGTCCAGCAACACGTACCCCCCAGCACCTTGAGCTGGCGGTGGGCTTGGGAAGCCACCACTCACCCATCCAGTAGGGTTGGCTGTTAAAATTAACCCGCCGTGACTGGGTTTGGAAAGCCCTTTCCCGGGAATGACAGGAATGTCTTTATCCTGGCCAAAGCAGCGCCGGTATGGGGCTGTTTGGGGAACCCACTGCCAGAGACAGTCTTTGCTGTAAACAAGCCAGAAGCCATAAAAACTCCACGAATTCTTCCAATCCCCCTTTTCCTGGGATCAAGTGAAGGCCTGAAACATGCAGGGGATTCAATGGTGTCACCCTGAACCACAGCCTGGCACATGCTGGGGTCCCTCTGTGCCACAGGACGGGACGAAAGCAGCACTGGTGGCTGCTCAGGGCCAGGAAAATGTCTGTCACTGTGCTGCGGTTTCGTGACCGTGGCCTGGAAGAATTTCAGTGGTGTTTTTTTTTCCTGCTGGGAAGAAGAGCAGGCGGAGAAGTCCTGCTTGCTGGCGAGCCAACGTGGCAGGGCTGGGCCAGCCCGGGGCACAGGGTCGAGCAAGATGTTCCGCGCCATCCCCTGCCCTTGCTGGGTTTTTGGCTCTGCTTGGAAACAGATCTACGATGAGAAGCCCAGCAACAAGGAATGGGCTGTTCTGCATTGCTTTTTTATTTTATCATGGGGAGCTTAATGTAGGAACAAGGAATGGAGTCCGGGGTTAGGTGCAGTGGGGGTCTCCACTGCCCCCCGTGCCCCTTGGTGCTGGCTGGGAGTTGAGGCTGTGCCATTGTCCCTGCCGAGAGCCAGGAGCTCAGAGAAGATGTGTGAATGCAGGGAGGGGGCCGAGTGTCAGGCACAGGAGTGACTCCCCGAGTGAGATGCCACCAGCCACCTCCAGCAGGGCCTTGGAACCAGAGTGTGGAAGTCGGGGTGGCGAGAGGTGGCTGGCAGCCCCTCGTGCTTGTTTTCCAGGGCGGAAGGCCAGGGGTTGCTCCCGTCTTCCCTTCCCCTCCTCCGGTGCTGCTGGCAGCAGGCTGGGCGCTCAGCTGACAGTCACGGGGAAGGCATTAGCAAAGCAAAGGGGAGTTTCCTTGCCCCTTTGCAAGAGAAGACGAGGTGCTTTACCCTGGCCCGCTCCTCCTGCAACCCTTCCCCACGTCCCCACAACACCCACAGGAGAAGTTGGGCACAGCCTGAAGGGCCCCCCTCATCCATACGCACAGTGTGGGGGAAAACCAGCCCCGTGCTGAGCACTTGCCCATCTCCATTAAACCCACCAGATCCTCCGGCGGCCAGCAACTGGTGTGCCTGTTCCCTGGTCCGTGTCCCCTGGTCCCTGCCCCAGCAACTGTGCACACCCGTGGCAGCCACAGGGATGCTCAGAGGACCACCCGCCGGTCCAGCTGCTCTGCCCGCCCGGCTCGTTGGTGTCTTGCTTCCAGGTGTTTGTTTTGGACCTTCTCAAAGTGCTGCAGCAGCTCCGTGTAGTCGATGTTGGAGGCTGCTGTTCTCTTGAAGCTGGTGCTGGGTTTGGTGTTGTCCCTGCAGGGTGGGAAGAGAGAGTGAGGGTGGGAAGGCACTGGGGATGTTGGTACTGTGAGCATCCAGCACTGGCAGCACCAAGAGCTTGCCCTAAAGAAGTTGAGCTCAGCACTCCTAGTCATGCTGGTGCCTCATGAAATAGCCTCAAAGACTTATTTCGTTTCCCCAAAGGTGTGAGATAGAGTCCAAGAGGTCCTGGGACAAGGAGGGGACAAAGGGCATCTGCATCTTGGCCCCACACGGGAGGTTTAACTGCTCTGACACAAATGCTCCCCTCTATCTCAAGCCATTCCAGTCAAAAGTAGTGAGGAAAGAATGCCAGGGCTATGTGCCTCAGTTTCCATGTCTGTTTTTTTGAGCAAGCAAAAAATATCCAGTGGCAGTGGGGATAGTCCCCAGGGATGAACATCCACTGCTGGAGCCTCCAAATGTGGGCTCCCCAGAGCTCCAGCCATGGATACTTATAACCACGCTGTTTCCATGCAAGGAAGGGGGGGACACCAGTCACAGGATGCCCACGGGAGGATGCAGGCAGCTCTGGTGGCCCTGGTATCTCCCTGGGGAGGGGGCAGCTGGGGCTGGCCGGTTATGAAAGCCGGCTTCGGTGTTTGAAGGAATGTAGGTCAGAGTTAATCAGATGCTCAGGCCGTCTGACAGCTCGAAAAACCCCCACTGCCAGGGCTAGTGGGGAGAAAAAGGAGGGGGAAGCACATGCAGCCCCCTCTCCGCCCCCACAATTAAATATCAGTGCTGGGTTGTGGGTAGGAGCTCAGCGCTGGAGGCCATGAGGGATAAAAGCCATCCCAGGGAAGCAGTTAAAAGCCAAGGAGCGACAATGGCAGCGGGGGGTTAATTCAGAAACCTGCCCATCTCGGGAGCTCTTTTTGTTCCCAGGGCTGCGCCAAGGCAGAGCCAGCTTTATCATCAAGCCCCCCCACTATTCATTAGCCAAGGGTTGGAAAGCAAATCCCACTGGCAGCACCCCTGGGCAGGGAGCATGAGGATCTCAGCTGGTCCCCAGGGAGATACCACCCTTGCATATCTCATGGGCCAGGAAGGGGAATAGAGCAGCCATCCGGAGGCATTTGCATGGGTGCTGGGCTCCTTTAGGGTGCTGTGAAGACTGTCCAGGCTGCAGGGGGGACGCTTTGGGAGCACCCCCCAGCTGCTGGAGTCTTTCTCCATAAACCTCCTTCCCAGCTCTGCTCGTTTCCATAGCGACCCCACAAGTGAAATTTTCCATCCCGGATGCCAAATGCCTGTGGATGAGGCACAGCCCTCCCAGGGTTACCAAATATAGACACTAAAAACCCCCCAAGCCAACACTCCCGGCCACGGGGACAAGGAGCAGCCACGGCTGCAGTGGAGCTGGGGGTTGAAAGCCGAAGCAAGGGGCTGAGCCCGAGATCGGGGCTGAGCCTGGAATGGCAGGGATGCTCAGCTGTGGGGGAACAGCTGATCCTGCCCCGATGCTGATGCCAGTCCATCCCCAGCCACTTACGTGGTCTGCATGAGCTCTGGGTTGGGCACGCACTGGAGGCGGTGGGAGAGGAGCTGGAAGGCGCTGCTCTGGGGCAGCAGCATCAGCAGGCCATAGAGAGCCTTGATCAGGTAGGGGTTGTTCTTCACATCCAGCAGCTGTAGGCGGAGATCTGGAAGAGGACAGGAAGAGAATGGGAGGCAGGAAAAATGCACTTCATCTCCTGCTGCAATAGCACATTCCTCCCACCCCCTCTGATAGTCCTGGGGAGGCTCTAAGCCTCTGCCAACTTACCCAAGGGTCACCTGCACAGCACCCCTCTCCCTATCCATTAACTCATCCATCTTGGTGTCCCACATTGTCCAGAGTCCCTCTCCTCAACACAGCCCCCAGCTGCCAGCAAGGGAAGCGGGCAACTGGCTCCCCAGTCTGCCATTCCTATTATCACTCAGCCCTGAGGCTGTCCACGCTGTCTGCCTGAGAACACACGGGACTGCTCCTCAGCTTCTGCAGATTTAGCAGAAATACCCACCCTGGAGCACCACACATCCAGAGGACCAGGTGACACCCTCCCAGGGACTCTCTGGAGAAGAAGGGATCCCCTCCACTTGGCTCTGAAGGTTACATGTGTTGGGCCTCAGTGCTGCTCAGCAGAAGGAAAGCCACCATCTGGCTCCACCCCTTGCTGTGCTCATGGTAGAAGGGTCTTCTGGAGCCCTACATACAACTGAAGTCCCACTTGGGGCAGTCCAGGTGGTGGGGCAAGGTCTGTGCCCGGGCAACTCATCTCCTGGTTGTCACTCGCACCTCTCGTGTCTCCCAGTAAAGGGAGCCATCCCCAGGGATGTCACTTTATGGTGCACACGTCTGTCCTCTACCCCGAGATGTGCAGACTAAGGTGAGTCGACTAGGGAACCCTCAGTGAATAATTTTGGGGCATGAAACACAACCACAGACATGTAGGTGCATCATGCATTAGGACTGTCATCCTTAGGATAAGGGACAGGATCTACAGGAGGGAGCATGACTGAGAGTCTACTGCCCAGCTGCTCTAACCCTCTTCCCTCAAATATTCCCCAACCCTGGACCTATATAAGTGCCCCAGAAAGTCCTTTCCAGGACATTTTCCAGCAACCTCAATGTTGCACCCCGCTGCACCTCCAATGAGAAGCCCAGCCAGCTTCCATCACAAGAAATCCCCACACAGCCACAGGTCATCCTGCCACGTCCTCTGCCACCATCCCGGCTCCCAGTGTCACACCCCTGAGCCTCTGGTCAGGCACTGCTGCGTTACCCAACGGGGGACCCACACTGCTGGATGCTGAAAAGAACAGCAGCTGGTGTTTTAGGGCTTAATTCTCCACTTCTAGAAAAAACCCCTTTTTCTTGCTAAGGGCCCCAGCAGCATCCATGACGTCATCCTGTGCATCTGAGGGTGGCACACAGGGTTCCCCCACCTGACGCCCTACTCGTGCACCCCTGGAGATGCTCGGTGTGATCCAGGTCTGCCCCCGGCCCTTCCCCCAACCCTTCTGTTGGATGCCAGCACCGCTCGCTCCCTTAACCTATATCTGGGGGGCACGCTTCCCCCCCCGTGCTGCCAGCGTGCCCTTTTCCCGGCGGGCAGCTCCAGCACTGGGCAAAGCTCCCGGCAAGAAGTCTCATAACTTCTGCTCTATTTATTCGTGCGGCGGCTGCCGCCTGCGATGGAGGAGCGGGGAGGGGGAGCACCGCGCGCCGTCCCCTCCCCGCCCGGGGTTTCCTCCTTACACGTGAATATGGGGCACTCGATGAGCTGCACCAGCTTGTCCACCTCGGTGAGGAAATCCACAGTGACCTCCAGATCCCCACTGGATGTGGCCGTTAAGGATGTTACCTTGGAAAAAGGTGGCCTGGCAGCAGCAGATGGCTCGCACGGGTGATGCCCGGTGTGGACTGTGGCTTTGCCAAACTTTCCCTGCATCCACAGCTCCTGTGGGATGCGAGTGGGCAGGGAACGGGCAGGACTTGCACGCAGGCAGGGCTGAAAGGTCTGCAGGGTGGCCAAGGGATGACGGAGGGAGACAGGATGAGCAGGCAGGGATGGGGGAAGAGGCAGGCTGCCCAAAAAGCTGAGAGCAGGAAGAGTGACACTTGCTTTTACTCTCCTGACCCATGGGAACGGCACATCTCCCAGAAGGAATGCTGGTGTGCACCAGGAAGGGAAGCTGAGCGTTATTGAGCTTCTTCTGTTGGAAAACTGCTCAGGGAGGCTTGGGGTTTGCTGGCACATGAAAATAATCATTCTGCTGCAGGCAGATGGTGAGCTCACCGGGGACCGCGCCGTGCTGGGCACTGCCTGCTCCTCACTGGGCCAGGAGGCCAAAGCCTTCATCTTCCTGGGAGGAAGAGGATGTTGAGGAGCCTCCCCTCCTGGGCAGGGGAAGGTCAAGGCTCAGTCAGTGCACGCCTTCCTCTCTTTACACCACAAAAAAAAAGGATGACACAGGGGGAAGAGAGCTGGCACACACCCAGCACAGGCTGCCCTGCCCTGGTAATGATGGGCTGCAGGCAGGAGGTTGGGCTGGCCTGCAGGGTGACCTTGGTTACCACAGAAGGATGCAGGGCCAGCTCGGCCACTGGCCTGGCAGAAAACCCCCAAAGGATACAATTTCTGGATGAGGTCGTAGGCATGCTTGTAATTCTGGGTAAGGAAGCAGAGGGACACAGTTGTCACGGGGTTGTGACACCAGGACCGGTACAGGCAGCAGAAGAGGTTACGGCTTTCCTGGGGAAAAAGGGAACCATTGGGGTTTGGTCACTACTGGGAACAAGGATGTGGCATGGAGAGCCCTGGGTACCTGACACCAACCCACCAGGCTGGCCACTGAGACACAAAAGGATGTTTCTGGACCCACCAAATCCACCTGGCACTGGCATGAGCCCACTAGCCTCAGGAAATGGAGACCAGGTGGGCTTTGGGGGTGACAGTGTCGTGAGGTGGCCCTCAGGGTTGCTGTGTCCACCACAAGACAAGGGGTTGGGAGGATGATGCTGTCCCACCCAAGGGGACACCACTGCATTAAAGCCTTCAGCCGGAAAAGAAGAAGGAAGAGAAGTCTTCCTCCTTCCCCCTCTTTGCTTGGATGTTGCTGGTGCTGGTGGCAGCTGCTCAACAAATCCTGTGGGCACATTCCTGGGGGGGACAGTTGAGGGACTGGGGGGCTCTACTCCTGCTGTCACCTGTCCACTGGCCCATGTCGGGGCAGAGGGAGGGAGACAGCAGCTGCTTGAGGGCTTGGGAAGCCCATGCCCATTCCTATTCCAGGGAGAAAAGCATGAGTTGGGCATGTCCTCCAAGCCACCCTCAACTCCTGAAGGAGGAATAAAGAGGCCACCCAAGCTCCAACCCTGGCACCTGCAAGGCAAGGACTGAGCAGCAAGACACATCCCCAGGTGGCTGCCAGGTCCCCACCACCCTCATTTATGTCCCCCGCTACTGCTGAGCCTGCTCCTGCTGCCCATACCGGGGTCTTCAGGTCCTTCAGTTGGTTTCTCAGCTGGAAGAGCTCAGAGGATGTCAGCAGGATTGTGTTGAGGGTGTGGACCATGGTAGAGGCAAACTTGAGGTCCTCCTCCCGAAGCAGTATGTCTGCCATGGAGTGGAAGATGTTCTCTGCATTCAGGAGCAGACAAAGCTGCCTGTGTATCACACAGGAGAGAAACCAGGGGGAAGGACAGTTAATGTGCACAACCAAGACCCTGACGTGAGCCCACTCCTCCAGAGAGGACCACGGAGGAGATCTGGGTGCAGCAGAGGTTGAGTGAGTGTGGCGGCATCAGAAGGGAGATGCTGTGGGGCAATACCAGGCTCTGCATTTGGAGAATGCAGCTATTCACATCAGGACAAAAACAAAAAAACCCCCAATCAACCAGCTGGGCTAAGACACATCCCCAGTCGTGCTGCTCTGGGACCTTGCTGGAACCCACCACCACAGCTTGGTGCCACCTCAAGCCTCCCTGTGACCTCCCCCAGGAGGTTTCAGTGTGACTTTACACCGTGACAGGGAGCGTGCAGCAGCACCATTACAGATGGCATGTGATGGCCCAGTCAGACCAGTACCCCATTGACACCAGGGAACATCCCAGTGAGCGCGGCCAGTGGGGCAAAGCAATCCCTGCTGGCATTGTGCAACCCAGCAGCCCTGGAGCCAGAGGCTGCTCTTTGAGCTCCTCCACGCTCTGGCTGCCATCAGATCCGGTGCTGAGTGGTTCCGGAGCTTCAGCTGGTGAAGCTGGAAGATGTCTCTGCTCCACTGGATATCCTGCCAGCTGCACTCTCCCCAAAACATGGTGAAACCAGCACCACGGCCCACGCTGATCTGCCTGGATGGGTCACAGCAGGAATGTCCTGCTTAACAAACCTTGAGGCATTCCCAAGATTTTCAACATTTTTTAGACCACAAACAAAAAAAACCACAGATTTTTTTTTTCTTCAGCATTTGTTTGGATTTGGGGATTTCCTGTTTTTCTCTAGAGTCTTGCCTTCCTGGCCAGTTTGTCTGAGGACACCTGAAACACCGCCCAGCACCACCTCAGATCTCCAGTGTGGGCATTGGAGAGACACAGGGAAGCCACCTGGCTCCTCAGCATCCCAGCTTCTCCTGAAACTGGGATGCTTCCGGGGTCACCACATCTTCCCCACAGGCTGATAGGGAATCTTGGCACCATGGGATCTTCCAGAGCAACTCTGCTTTCCCCAAGCTCCTACCAAGCACAGTTAACCACCAGATAATCTTAGTTGGACACCAAATTTCCCCCTGGAGGCATTTTGGAAGGGATTAGGAGGCAAAACAATGAGCAACTGCTTGGGTTTCTGGGTGGGAGGCATTCACTAGCTGCTTGGTTTGGCTAGGAGGTGGGAGACACACCTGAACTCCCCCCCTCAAGGTCATGCTTTCACCTCTTGAGGTGAGGAGAAGGAAGGAGGTGAATTTTCAGCCCCTGTCCCTGTGAGGAAGGACCAGTGGAAGGCTATATGGCTATAGTTAGACACCAAAGACCACACTCTAAAGCCTGGTGCTTTACGGGTGCAGGAGGAGAATGAAGAAACAAATTTTCCCTCCTCGACACGTGGAAGAAGAAATCCCCCATCTTTCTCCCACCTCTTCGTCCTGTTAAATAATCCGTTCCCTCCTCAGCCAGCCCCGGCTGCTCTCCATCGGCAGCTCCCGCATCCCGCGTGGCTGCCACCGGACAATGAGATGCTCTGTGCGGGATTTTATGTAACCCAACCCGGCGATCGCCCTGGACCCTGCTAAAATGGAACGGGCTGTGATAAATAAGCTCATTTATCCCAATTATTCTTACGTAACCGGCTGCATTCATGGGGATGAAAACGCTTCCCTGATTTCTCGCCGCTTGGACACGGGCTGGCTGGAGGAGGGAGAGCGGTGGGAAAGTGAGGCATGGAGGGAGTGAAGGGGAAGGCAGACGCTTTTAGTCCAGCCTGATGGAGCCAAAAGCAAATCAATAGCTCAGCATTGCAAGCAGGATCCGGTCACTGCCAGCTGCAGCACAGCAAGCCCAGCCTGGGCAGGACCAAGCCCAGCCCAGGAGTAAACTGGCTCCATGCTACCCTTCTCCATCAAGGCGGGATAACTGGATGCCCCATCCTTGCCAAGCTTCCTCCAGCAGCCATGCTGGGCACTTGACCATGAAGTAGGATGGTTTACTGTGCCCAGAGAAGTGACAGGTCCTTCACGGAAAAACACCAGGATAGTTTTAGCCCCAAGGGCAAAGTTCGTGGTGTGTCAGTGCAGCTGGGGACCCGCTGCGCTGCTTGTGGCTGGTGGGGAGCTGGTGTTTTACACCTCCCAGGCAGAAAGGCTATAGCAAGAGCTTAAACAAGAAAAAGAGAGCCAGGGAGCACTGAGGGCAATTCAGTGACCTCTAAAGCTCCCGTCACAAAAACGATGCTGTTTGGGTTCCCCCTCTGCTGCTCCTCCATGGAAAAGGAAGGCTCTTGCTTTCCATAAATAGGAGCTCTGCCATTTGGCTGGTGAACACCACGCTCACAATAAGCAGGGGGATGAATGTGAGCTGCTTTCTAATTTCAGGCCTGTTTTTGATTAGTAGGGAAGGGTTGGGATTGTCCCCCCTCCTTTTGGTGGTATTGGGGAACTGAAAACTGTTGGGGTGTTAAAGGAGCAGCTATGTGGAGACTGTTCTTCTGCTTCAAAGCTGTGTCACCCCACGGGAATGCTGCCCCACTTGGGCACCAGCCCCTCCAGCTGCCCCCAGATTCTCTGGGAACCACCAGCAGAATGAGTTTGCCAGTGCACAGCACCCCCTGTGGCACAGGCAGATACCCCAAATCCCCTCCCTGAAGCCCCTTGGTCAGCACATCCCAAAAGAAGTCCCCAGAGGAGGGGACAACTGGCTGGTCCTGCAGCTGCCAGCCCCCGTGACAGCAGCCAGCAGCTGAGCCCAACTGCCAGCACAAGGCGGCTGCTGGTGGGATGGGGAGGGTCCCCTGGAGCCCATCCCCTGGGAGGCTTTGATGGCACGAGGGGAACGCCAGGCTGGCTGGGAGGAGGCAGGGAAAGGGGCTGAATGGAGGACAGGTGGCTTCAACTGAGATGCTGGTGGAGTGGCTGTGGAAAGGGACAGGGCAGAGGGGACAGCGAGTGGGAGACACACCCCTTATATGTACACCCCATAGATATGTGTGTGTGTGTATATATATATATATATGTATATATAGTTAAATATATATATGTCCCCAAATATATGATGTGACGATGGAAGGAGCCGGCTAATTCCCCCTGAGGCAGCATTCCAGCAAGATGCCGCTCCCCAGAGCTCTCCCTGCATCCCTGTGGGAGATGTACATCCCCTTGTCCATGGGGACCCAGAGAGTCCCCAAGGATCTCCTGGCATGGAAGAAGAGGGGAAGAAGTGCCCCCAGGGAGGCAGGAGCTGCAGAGCATCATGGCACTGCATTGGACACATTAGGCAGCCGGCGGCGCAGGCACATGGCGATAATGAAATGTGGTATTTAGGCCATTAAAATTTAACTCCTTAAATTAAAAGGGTTATTCAAGCCTTTCTGACGGAGCCAAGGAATGTGGCTGCAGACAGATGGGAGGCAGCCCCCGCCTGCAGCGTGATGACAGCGGACAGCCCAAGCTGCAGTGGGGCTCCCAAGGGACCCAGCAGGTCACCTCCAGCCCCTGCTGCAGTCACAGGACCTTGCCCTCCCCCTCGCCTGAAGGACCCTTTGACAACATGATGCTGGCCAAGGGAAGAGCCACAGAGACCACCACAGGCTTTGCGTGGCCGTGTCACCCTGGGGTCCCCCTGTGTCTCTGATCCAGCAGCCACCAACTCGCCAGCACAGCAATGTCAAACACAATGAATTCCCATCCTGCAAATGATCAGTGGGGTGGGATGGAGTATGGGAACAAGCAGAACAGGGATCATACAGGGGCAGGGAGCTGCTGCGGGGCAGTGTGCTGGAACCCAGAGGATGTTGGCGAGATGGGGTGGCTTTAGAGCCACATCTCCAATTAAGGACAAGACCCGGCGTCCCTCCCAGCCCTCTTGCTTTGACAACTTGATGCCTGGAAACCAGCTAATCTAAACATCATCATTTCAGGGAGCTGTCACAGCTCCCATCCCGCCCGCTCACCCCTTTAACCACTTCAGCCCCGTCCCCTGCCCCTAGACACCATGCAGGAACAGGGTGGCAGAGGGTAGGGGCAGGCCAATGCTTGCTCCAAGAGGGTGAAAGTTTGGATTTCCCTAAAATTAAAAAAAAAAAAAAAAGATTAAATCCAGCCTCACTGCATAACTGTCCCCTCCACTGGGACCTGTGGGGAGCCTGGGGGGAAACACTGGTCCTGTCTCATTGCCTGGCCATGCTGAGCACCATCCCGCTGTGTTCAATTAAGCAGGTGCTTCTTCATTAAGCACCAGTGATTCGCTTTATTAGCTCTGGGCTAATAGACACGGGGCCCCAGCAGGGAGAGGATCATGTCTCGTCCCACTTCCAGCAACTGGGACAGAGCCTGAGCTGGGGAAGGAGCTGGCTGAGGCCTGGAAGTGATGCTCCAAGGAGCTCGGCTCCACTTTTCCGCTCATGGGTCTCACAACAACTTCCACAGCTGTGAGGAGGGCAGAGCCCCTCCATGCTTCCTCCCAACCCTCCTCTTTCTCCACTCCCTTCCTCTCTCCTCCCAAAGGCTTTCCTCCACCCTTCCTCCGCACTCCAGGCTCCCCAGCAGATGCCCTGGTTTAACCCACCTAACTAGTGAATCCACAGCATCCATGATGCCCACTGCCCATCCCTATCCCCCTGAAATCCTCCTGCCAGGAAAAGCAGCATCCCCAGTCTGGTCCAGCAGCTGGGATCCTTTAGGAATTTGCAGAGGAAGCACAGATAAAATTAGGGTGGGAAGGGGAGAAGGAGAAGAGAGCAAGTGGGGAAAGCAGGAGGATGTCATTGTCCCATCCTTTCCCTCCACAGCGGCAAAGAAAATCCCAGGCCTCCATTTTAATCCCCCCTTTTCCTGAATCCAGGCTCCAGAGCTGCTCCTCTGGGCAAGGGAAACCATGGCAACCTCAGCAGCTCCCGCTTTACAAAATTCATAGCGTTTAATGTAAGGGATTTTGAAAGGTTTAGGAGGTTTAGGAGCAGGGGAGCTCCTTCTGCAGGAGGCGTGTCTGGGGAGGAGGAGGACCCTCATCAGTTTTGATTTCGTGGAATGGTTATCACATTCCCTGGGGAAACTCAGTGAAAGCCACAGACCAGAAATGTGCAGATCCTGGGAAGAGATGTGTGGATCTGGGAAGGAGATGTGTGGATTCTGGGAGGAGATGTGTAGATCTCGGAAAGCCTGAGGAGACAAGCCCTGCGATGCCTTCGCTTGAAAAGGGAAAGGTGCAGAGTGTTTCACTGCAAACAAGAAAACCCTCCCACGGAGCGTCTGCTTGGCAGCAGCCGTCAGTGTGACAACTGCCGGAGGAGCCGCGGTGCCAGCTCAGCGCTGGGCTGCGGCCGCCTCAGTGCCAGGCACTCCCCAGGGATCCCTGGGGATCCCCAGAGCAGCAAGGCGGATGCCTGAGAGGAACACAGCACAAATGCACATTAGTATTTCAGGCCAGCTTCAGCTAGTGGAACAGCATCTTGATCCTGCAGAGCCTCAGCCCGTGGATTCCGCTCCTCCTGATGCTCTCCTCGGACACCAGACCACCAGGAGGTCCCTGTCCTGGCTGGCAGGATGGCTTCCCTGCTGGCCACCTGCCACCAAAGTTGACAGTCCGGCCTGAAGCTGGGCACATCCATGCTGACTCCTGATGAACCCAACCTTGTTCCCACCTTGGACATGCTTGGAGAACAGTGCCCTTCAAAGAAATCACCTTCAGTTCTCCACTCAGATACCCAACACCACAGGACACTTTTATGATAAGTGAAATACTCACGGCTCTGTACCAAATAGGAGAGGGAAACAGGGCTATAGCAAGGAGAAGAAAGAGTAATATCCTTTGGGATGGGCCAGATGCTAAAAGACAACTAAATCTGTAAACTTGATGGTCCACTCAGCCCAAAGTATGGCCCAACTTTTAGGCATAACACAGATGAATGTGACAGCTCCTTCAAGGTGAAGCCCACTAGACAGACAACCAGCACCAGGCTCCAGCTGCCCAAGCTGGTGTGTCCCAGGAGTTTCCTTGAGGAAACTCTATGGTGAGTTATGGATAAAGCTATCCTGCCCATAGAATTCTGGAATGGTTTGGGTTGGAAGGGACCTTAAAAACCATCTCATTTCAACCCCCCTGCAATGGGCACGGACATGTTCCGCTAGACCAGGTTGCTCCAAGCCTATCCAACCTGGCCTTGATGACCTGCACTGACGACCTGCAAAGCTTACAAAATCCTGTAGGAACATCTGAACATCTACAGGAGAATCACCTGGAAAACAGGCAAACCTCCTCTTCCAAACCCTCCAGGAAACCAAAATATTACTCCCCAAAGCATCTCTTCTCCAACTTTTAAACTTGCCAATGACTCAACTGCAAAACAGACAGAAAATGCAAGTCTTGCCCTGAGCTCTTGGGGCTTCAAGCCCCGGGCAGGACGCACCAGCAGCAGCATTACAGCACGTGCCTGGCTCCAGCCACCACTCCAGCTGAGAGGAACGATGCATGTTCAAGTGAGCCCCCAAAGCCTGATCCCAGAGGAGCACTTACACAGGGCACTGATGTTTTCAGGCAAACTCTGGAAGAGAAGGAAGGCTAGGGACTGGCTGGGGAGCTGGGGAGAAGCGTAGAGCAGCAGCAGCAGATCTTTCCTTCGAGACGTCCGCTTCCCTTTCAGGCTGACAGCTGTGGCCTAATTTTCAAGAAAACTGACAAGCGCCTTATTTCTCCCCCTATAATTTCTTCTCACTGCAAATAAAATAGGTTAAAGGAGCGGGCGCAAAGCTGTGGCAACAGGAGCTGGGAGATGCTGATCCTGTTCAGGGCGTGCACAGCTTGTAGAGAGATGGGAGCTGCGGTCCCTGCGCTCGCCCTTCCCCATCATTTTAAGATGAAGAAATAAAAGTGTTTTTGCTCCTAAAATCACGGCTGAAAAGCAGGTTGCTGTCCTAGAGGTGGATGAGTCTTTGGATCCCCCTGTAGGTAAGGCAAATTTGGGGGAAAATGGTTCTGCTGGGCATCTCTAGACCTCTGAAAACACAGGGATAGAGTATGGCAGGAACACACTCTGTGTCCGAGGGTGAAACTCTCCAGAAGGCAAGAAAAATGAACTGGGAAGAGGTGGCAGTGTCCCATGACTCAGGGATGAGCGTACTCAGGGGTGGAAGGTGAAGTTGCCTCGCCTCTTCTGCCAACAACTTGAGCACATCCTGGAGCTCAGGGAAGGAGGTGCATGTAACTCAGAGAGCCCTGCTGCACTCCCTACTCAAGTGTCAGCTGATGAAATACCCCTTTTATGCCATGGTTTAGACCTCAGATGTTATTTCAGCTTTAGTGCCAGGCTTGCCTCAATGCCTGCTGCCTCTCAGCATCGCAATTGGATCACAATGCCTGCCCTGCCTTCCAATCCCTGGAGGGATCCCACAGAGGGATGCAATGCAGCCTGAGGAGCCTCGCTTCCTCAAACCCTCCAAGGCCCTTAGATGCACGAGAGGAGAGCAGATGGATGCTCCCTGCCCTGTCAGGACCCTGAGAGAGCACCCAGTGCTGTGAGGGGACCAGCTCCAGACGCAGCTGAGCAGAGAGCAGCTCATACACTAAGGAAGGAGCACTGAATGGCAGGGGTTCCACTCAGGGTGGCTTTGGCACAGCTCTAAGCTTTCAGTGGGGAGTTAAAGATGTCCCATCCTGAGGCGCACTGGTATATCTTATCCCAGAACATCCCATCCTGGGAGCAGAGTGGCCAGCCAGACCCATTGGCTGAGGTGAACTCATCTCAGTTTTTATTTCAGTGTGCCCTGTGCCTTGGGGATAATCCTGAGCAAGCTCCTCTGGAAAACATGTAGGGGGAAAACACCATTACTCAGCCTGGTTTCCTGTCCTGGCTCTTCCCTCCACAAACATGAATAAACTGAGCTGTCACAGTTGCAGAGTGAGAGAAGAAAACACCATCAAAACACCCAAGCTCTGATCAACAAGATCAGACAGGCTAAGCTGCTTCCCCATGATGAGGGTCCTCACCTCGTGCGACAGGCAGAGAAAATTTGGGAGACACCTTGGAAGCTGTTTGTGCTGAAGCCCTGCTCTGCAGAACACGACAGCCACCAAGCAGGGAAGCTGTGGGCTCCTCTCCCCACTGTCCAGTTCACCATCTCCCAGCTCCCTCCTTCCACTGCCAGCTTTTCCACAGCATTCCTGCTGAGATCCTAGAGAAAGTGCTGGGAGGAAGCAAATATCCCTACTTAGGGACTTGCCCTTTGAAGGAACTTGGCCATTTTGTGAGGATTTTCCTCTCCTACGCACATTTCCCCTTCCTCCCCTCCATCCTCTCACTGACCCAAATTAGTCCCAGCCCACGCCAGCATTGCCGCTCACATGTGGTTCCCATTTTTCTACAGGAAAACCCATCAAATCCTTCCAGGCAGCAACAAGTACAGCTGGTTCTGGAGTAGCTTTGGTGAGTTAGGACAGCAAACTCATTTTCAGGGCCTCGTGCAACCCAGCTCATCCAGCCCCTCCAGCTCAGTAGACGCATCTCCTGTCCTTCCCTGGGGCTCCAGGGCCAGGAAGGAGCTGGCTGGGGCTGGCCCAGCTCCTCCTCTCCCAGCAGGGATAATCCTCAGACAGAGCAACCAGGCTCCTCCATTGTGAAGGTCACGCTGCTGGTGACTGCTGGTGCATTGCAACCCTAGAGCCAACTGCTAGCCTGGCGGAAACTGGGTTTTCCCCCTCTGGCTCCTGCTTCATGAGGCTGGGAGGGTATCAGAGAGCCCAGAACGATGCCACAGAGCCTCAGTGAATTAAAACCTCAATAAGCACATGGTCCCGTGGGCTCGTGGAGCCCATTTCATGATGTAAAACAGGCAGTTGGAGAATTGGTGGTTTTTGGAGGTACAGTGGGTTTGCTGGCTTCCACCCCAGATTCCCATAAGAGCCCGAAGGGAGCCTGGAGGGCATTCACTGTGCAAGGCTGGGGCAGAGGAAGATGCAGGAAAGCAAAGCCTGGTTGCCACCACATCACTGTAGCACTGCTCCATATCTCCAGGCTTGGGGTTTTTCACAGCAAGCTGGGGAGAAGAGGTTTTTGGGAGCAGGGAGAGTTAAAGGGAGGCACAGAGGAATGTGCTGGAGATAAGAGAGGAGCAGCTCACTGACCTCTGCAGAACTGGGAATGTTCACCACCCTGCTCTATCACCCTGTGCCTGGCCATGGCCTTGGGTGGGAGGGAGTCCCTCCTTCTGCTCTGCAAATGGCCAAAAAAAAAAAAAACCCCAACTAAAAATCTTTCTCCGGTTCCTCCTCTCGGCGAGGCACGAGGAGGGGGATGGCGAGTGCACAGTTCATTAAAGCCGGAGGGCAGGCGGCCAGCGAGCATCCTGGCAGGCAGAGCAGTGGATTTTCGCAGGCTCGCTGCCTCCCGACACAGAAGCTTCCCTTGTAGCACTCACAGCTGTTTGGATTTCACCCGAGTTCATATCACAGTTTATCAAAGAAGCTCCATTTTTTTTTCCCTTCTTTTTTTTTTGCACTTTGCTGAGTACAAGCCAAACGGTTCCCGCAAAAACAAACGCAGGTTTTGTTCTGCATTGCAGTGGCACTGAGGGTGGGAGAGAGGAAGAGGTGACACGTGTCCCCCCTCCAGCCCTGATTCACTTGCAGAGGGATTTTCAGGGCATGGGTTTGGCAATGGGAGTTGGAGGGGGCACAGTGGCATCAGCAGACCCAAAGGAAGGAGGAGCACGAGTGGATCCTGCATCCCAGCACTGGGTGACTCCAGCTCAGCAGAAGGTATTGGGATGTTTGGCCAAGCAAAATGTGTGTCCAGGGGAGCTCAAGAGCATCCAGGCCTGGGAGAAGAGGAGGGTTTTGGTTAGCTCCAGCTCCTGAGCCTCTGCGAGGGGCTGGGCAGTGAGGACAGCACAGCAGGAGGAAAGGACAAGGTTAGGGATGGGGTGGGAGCCAGGGTGGGGCCAGGGGGACACTGGTTCACTGCACTATGGTGGCATTCTGGGGTTGCAGCATCCCCTTACTACCAAAGCAGACACCCACCGGCTCTGTACAGGATCCTCAGTGCATCCCTTGCTCTCCAAACCTGTGCCTAAACCCCCATCGCACTCCCTCCCCACAGCCCTCCTCACTGGGTTCCTGGCAGGCAGCCCTTCCCTTCCCACTCTCCCAGATGGAGAGCACAGCCCTGGGAATGCCAGGCAGGCCGTATAAACGATTTAACATGCACCTCACTGCTGGCCAGCCAAGAGCATTGGATGGATGTCTGTGCTCCACGGGACACACCAGCCCTCTGCTCCCCTCGTCTCTGACTCCTCATCGTGGTTAGCAGGTTCAAATTCACTTTGCTTCTTTTTGCCTACTTTTTGTGAAGAAACAGGTGTCGCACGGTCAGCCCCAGAGTCTCAGAGGCAGAAGAGCCCTGTCATGCCCAAAAAGAAGGACTGGCCAGTCCAGTCCCAAAGGCATCACGTACAGCCCTTCATGCACCCAGTGTGACCTGCCAGTCTTTGTCCTCAGCTCTGCCCTCTTCACTATCCAGCTCTCCACTGGCCTCATCCCAGCAAGAACAGTCAGAATTTCCATCCAGGTGAACTTTTCCCATCTGCTGGAACTATAAATCTGCGGCCCCATCACGAGACTTGGGATTTTCCAGCTCTCCAGCTAATGCCATAAATTGGCTGAACAACCTTATATGCTCCAGTCTATGTCTTCCAGAGTGGATTGGGAACCAGCCGCTCCCCTCAGGGTTCAAGTATCCCCCCAAAAGCCAAGGACCATCCCCAGTTGAATGGACAAGCCCCACCAGGTGCATTGAATGGGAGGTGGTTGAAAAGTCATGCCAGGGCCTCTTTCAAGCAGCTTAACCTCAGAAGACGCTCCGTGAGGGGGTGCCAGGCAGTGGGGAGGTTTGTTTAACAGCTCTATAAAACAAGCTGAGACAACCTCTGTGCACAGGCCCACGCCTGGGGAGCAAAGTGCTGACTCAGGCGTCCTCTCTGCCCCAGGGTGCCACTGCTAGGCCAGAAAATGGCCTTGCTGGGCTTAAAAGTTAAGCCCTGCACTTCAAAGCATCCACACACGACATGCATAGGGATGTCTCCAGCCATTCAAGCACATCCCGTAGCCCGAAGGGTTCATTTGCTGTGGCAAGGTACATCAGCCATGAATGTCTGAGCTGTTCCATCTCAGAGAGCAGCAAAAAGCTGGCTGCTTTGGTGCTAGGCTTAGCTTAGCCAGCTGAACCAGCTCCTGGAGCTCACACTGACCCTGGGGACAGCACAGGAGCTGCACAACTGGCCCTGGGGAGGGACAAGAGGGAAGAAGACAGCTTCTTTCAAGGACAGCCAGCCCTATACTCACACTGCTTTAAGCAGCAACACTGATGCCCATGGGGTAGGGCTTAACCTCTCACTTAATGCCCCCTTCCCCTAGCCCTGGTACCAACAAACAGGCATTAAATCCAGCCTGTAAACCTCGGTGTGAGCTGAAAAGCTCGGTGCCGCTCTGCTGCCTGCCTCCTGACCGGCCAAGCAGCTTTCCCTCCACAGGGTTCCTGCCCAGAGGACAGCCGTGCTGCTCCAAGGAGCCATGTGATGCTTTGGAAGCTCCTCCGCATTTTTCTGCTGCTCCAAGCCATCGTCGGGAGGTCAGCAGCTGAATGGGAATATTTGCTTCTCGCTTAAGGGCTCCGATAAATCCAGGACGGCCACGTGCCAGCCAGGGCAATTAGCAAGAAGGGTGGAAGGTCTCGGATCTGCTTATCAAGGTGGGAGGTAACACTGATGCTCCTGCCTCTGACAACACTTTGGGAGCGACCTTTGAGTGCAAACATGCCTGGCTTGAGAGGAAAAGCAGCACTTGGAATTCTGAGTTTTGAAGGCGGAACAATTTTAATGGCTTCCAGCCTAAAAAAACTCACAAGTGACAGTAAGAGAGACAGACCCCCAAAGGAATCCTGTCAGCTGCAATGCAGAAAACTAATGGCAAGCCCCAAAAAAATCATTTGGAAGAGATCGTGGGAGCAGGTTTCCCTTCTCCCTCAAGGGGAGAGGGGTGGGACAGCATGAGATTCCGTGGGATTCGTACCACTGGAACGCCCTCAGCACATCCCTTCACAAAGAAGGTCCCTTGTCCAGGCATTCATGAGGCATCTAAACAGCTTTGAAGAGTCTTCTCCTGGATGTTGCCCTTCCTTTCTCACAGATCACAGAACACACAACATTCTGAGTTGAAAGGGACCCACAAGGATCATCGAGTTCAACTCCTCCTGCTGGGGCTCAGCTCGGCATGAGAGCTCCACCACGGCTGTAGGCTCCCCCTCCACGAGGTTCCTTGGGTTAAGGGAATCCTAATCCTAAATCCCTTGGCACGGATGAGGCATCACACCATGGTTTGATGTGGTGATGTTGCACAGGATCCCACTGGGGAAGGCAGCAGACCAATCCATTTCTTGGATGTACCAGCAACACTGGCAGGGGGACCGTGTGTCAGTGTTGGGTTATCCCTCAGCCTGGTGGTCCCAGGGTAAGGAGAAGAAATTATCTGGATACTTCCTTATGAATGATAGAAGTTTTTGGAGCTGTTTCCCTGTTGTTTTGAAGGCAGTTTGTGTTTCTTCTTAACTTCACTCTGTCTTCTCTGGCAAAGCATCTCAAGACACCCAGCTCGGGACTGGGTCACTGATGGTGAGATCACCCATCACAGTCCCTATCCTTGCCCAAGCCAGGTTTGGAGGATGAGTTCTGCCAGTGAGAGCTGCTGGTGCTTCTCCCGCCTGTTTCCCAACATCAGGCAGGCTCTGGAGCAGCTCTGCATCTCCTGGGGACCACAGGTCCTTACAGAGCAAGAGATGGTCCCACCTCCTGCAGAGAGCACTGGTCAAACCCCACTTCCATCCTCAAGCACACAAAGTACCATAACCTCTGTCTCTGGGACTCTGAGGACATATAAGGAGAATGACTAAAGTCCTTCCAGAGTCAGCAATCAGGCACAAACAATCTTGAGCTGGATTAGAAATAAACTACCTTTAATCACAGACCCTCTGCGTGACCTCATGGACCTTCGAACTTGCCCACCAGCAACGTGACGGGGAAAACTGCTGTGCTGTGCTTGAATAAAACCCGTTCCCCACTTCCCTTTTCTGTGAACACTAATCCTTCAGCTGGAAATCATTGCCTAAACTTAGCAGGTCTATCTTCCTTCCCTGCTTCACTGTTCCCAGGCCAGCCTGGGAAAGAGGCAGCAGTGGTCCTGGACTACACTTTAGCAGACGCTGTCCCAGTCTCTCAAGCATCCCCCTTGTGCTCTCCAGCCCAGGGTGAAACATCACCAGCATCTCTCAAGTCAAACATGAGGCTGGCTTCTCACCCTGCTGTGCGAAACAGCTGAGCTGGCTTGTGGACAGGGGAGGGATGTAACGTGGGAACACGCATACGGCTTCAATTTGAAAAGTGGCTAAAAATAGCTCCACGAGGCTCCCACGTTCACTGAGTCTCTCCGGCAAGAGATCAGTCTTTGCCAGAGAGTCCTGTAAAAGTTTTCCTCCTCTATTCTCATCGTGCTTTTTCTGGAAGCAGCAGAGATGCATTTACACCAGTCCTTTACCCGCCATCAGTAGGTTTCAGAGTTAATCGCTGGTACCTGAGGGCACGGCTCACCCTTCCAGAACCACCACTTTGGCTCCAGTTCTGCATCTACCCCACATGAGCCACAATGTGACTTAACAAAGGACAGAGTAATCTCTTTTTAAGTTTTTTTTTTTGCTTTACCAGATTTTTTGGGGCATGAGTCACTGTAAAAAGCCTTGGCTTGCTGAGCTGCTGTGAGCCAGTCCCACTGCACCTCTGGCTGGCTGCTGGGAAAGCTGGGCCTTGCCAGTCAAGGCTCATCCTGCCAGAGCCGAAGGGAAAAATTTGAGGTGGCTGCAGTGCAGGAGAGCTTTTAAACGGGACCCTGCTCAGGCTCACTGTTGCTCTGGTCGCCCAGTTTCCCTAACATGGCATGGGACCACTTCCCTGCCAAGGGTGGCTCATCCCAAGGGCTGTGCTGATCAGGGAGACGAGAGCGGACACTTAGTGGGATATTGTCTCTGGAATGGATCTCGGTGTGCTCTCGGGCTGCCCAAAGACTTGGGCAAAAACTGCTGCCCAAGCAGGTACAACTCCACAGCCAGCTCAGCTTAGCAGATTTTGGGAGCTATGCATGCTGCATTTCCCACTGCAGTGATGGGATCCCCTCATCAGTACCTGGCACACCCCTGTGCCTTTGGAGAGGTAGCTCTCTTCTCCCACAGAAGCACAGCTTGTATTTCATGCTGTCCCCCTGTTCATTTTGATGCCATATCCTTGAAAGCAGGGAGGAAAACACAGGGTCCTGCCAGCCTCAAGGATTTCTCCCCCTCGCCTCGACCGTTAACCCTGTTATTTCCCAGCAAGCTGAGGAATGGATATCCCTTGCCCCAGATTTCATTGCATTAAAGACTGCCAGCTGCCACGACACTTGGCATTCCAGCCTTCACAACATTTGGCACTCCAGCCTCTGCCGCAGCTCCTTAAAAAGCTGAAGCAAAACCTACCAACTCCATGCCTGAAAACACATGGCTTTGGAAGGGCGAGCATCTCGCCAAGTCGGATGGAGGGATTCACTTGGCTTGGCACTCCGAGTGCAAGCCTGTCTTCGTGCTCCGGCTGGTCTGGTTGTTTCTTAACGAAACAGGCTCTGACAACACTGTTTAATAAGGAGCCACTTTGCCTCCGGGGATGGAAGAGAGAAATATGGTGCCTTGACATGTGAAAGGCAAATCCCGTTTGCTCCAAAACCATTTGCTGGAGAGTGAGGAAAACTTCAGAAAATGGTTTTGGATCCATGGGAATGTAGTGCTTCAGCTGCTTGACCCTGTCATCCCCATCCCACCTGTCCCAGGGGTGCTCGAGGGCTTCAGTGGGGCTGGTGGAATGCTCTGACCTGATGATGAAGGCTCCTCTGGTCTCTAGGAGTTTCCGTTCACTGCTGAAGCGCTTGAGTAGGTTGATCATGAACTTGTAGAAGTAGGAGTTCATGGTGGGGGTGGAGGGTGAGCACTCCAAGCCCTTTGTACCTGTGGAGGCAAGGCGAGAGCAAATTAGAGCCACTAGTGTCCTGCTGCCATAGCCTTGATGAGAGAGCAGACACCCAAAACATGGTCAGAGCACTCAGCAGAGGAGAGCTGGGGCATGGAAAGACTTCCAAGCCTTGTATAACCACATCTGGTTGGTCAAAGCAGAGCCACCCCTGTCTCAGCTCTCTCCAGTCTAGGGGAAAGCATCTTATGGTGCTGTCAGCTCTGGAAGCAGCACCTGGGGGTGAAATGAGATTTTTAGGAGTTCATCCCGGAGCTGTTTAGCTTCAGTAGCTTGTAGAAGAAGCTAAATTGAGCCTAAATTGAGCCAATCCTGTCTCCTTGGATATGGCATGTACACTCATCCCAAAATCACCACATTGCTGGTGAGTGGAAGAGTCTGTAATCCAACCCCATGAGACACAGATGCCCCGAGTCCAGTGTGCACATAGTGGCAGACACACACATTCAGCCCTGGGTCACGGCACGGCCACTGAGTGCCACTGGTTTACACTTGGTGATGTGATTTTCCCTGAGCAGGAACCACTTGGTGCTATATAGTGGCACATACAACGTGCCCCAGAGCAAGCATAAAGTATTGGTCAAACCAAGTATTGGTCAAACCAGCAGAGCTTCAGGCTTATGACTTGTACCGGTCTGAGACTCTTGGCAGGGAGGGCAGGCAAAGGGGCAGCTCCCAGCTCAGGGAAATATCCCTTCCACACACAAGAGCAGGGAGCTGGCAGGTAAAGATTGCTTTTCCCACACTGAAGCCCCAGGGGAGATGGTTTATTTAGCAGGACAGCGTTCAAAGCAAATGTTTGGAGAGAGCATTTCAAAGGCGACTTTGCAACAAGGGGAGCTCTCTCCCTTAATTTCTCCTTTGGAAAGGCCATGTCTAACTGTGGTAAGAAGGGAAGCCGGCACACATTCCAAGGCCATTCCCCACCCACTATTTCCATCAGATATCCGATGGAAACCTGAGCAGTTTGATTTATGGATGTTGTCTGCTTCTACGGACACTCAGCGGAGCATGGAGCAGCCAATTAAAGACGCAATTAACCTGCCAAAGCCCAGGAAAGCTGATGGAAAAGCCTCTGATCTGTTTTCCATCCTGCCTCTCCTAACGATACACACCAGATACAAGCAGGGCAGCTTCCCCAGGTATGGATTTAGCATCTAAGAGAACACAGAGAGCCAAAGAAAAAGTAAAATTAAATACAAGGTCATCCCAACCAGAACCTAGTGTCCTCTTCCCACTGGAGCTGCGTGTTCACCCACCCCTTGGTTTATCTGAAACCTCAAACCAGGCTTTGAAGCAGGCAGCTCCCTGAGCACAAGTGTTCACCATCGCATTATGTTTCCCCTCAGCTGCAGGGAAGATGATCTGGGCAGAAAAAAAAAAGAAAAAAAAAGGGGAGGTGGGGATCTAGCAGAGTCTATGTGCTCCAAAACAAAGGTGTGTTTGTTCGAAGGCTGGGAGTACCCGGTGTGAAAATACAGCTGTGCCCCACGTGTCGTCACTACAGCTGCTCAGCACTGCTCAAAAGGGAGAAGAGACATGATCTGGGGGTGACATAGAGCAGCTCTGCCTTTCCACTGTGCCTGCCTTGTTATCTCCCAGCAGAGCCTGATTTTCTTTCTGTGGGAGGGAGGTGAAGAGCAGGTGGAAACCTGTCTTTTAAAGCTGCAGAAGTGGTATTTTTCCCTGTTATCTCATCAATACCAAGGTATCCAAACCTGGCTGCGCTGCAACACAAGTACCAGCAGCACGCAGGGCATCACACCTTCATCTCCACCAGCTAACAATGCCCCAAAGCTACAGCTTCTCTGGAGGAAGGTCCAATCTTGCAGTTTCTCCCTTCTTAAGACCCCAAATAGAGTCTCTCTGAGCCCCACAACAGCAAGGACAGCACTGCTACTGGACCTGGTCTCTCTTGGTAGGAGCACTGGGAGCAGCTCCTGCCTACTGCTCCCTCCACAAGGCAAAGTCAGCTTTGAACTTCACAGCCACCTCACATGCCTTCCAGCCCAAAGCTTACACACCCTAAAAAACATACCAAAGAAAAAGCAGGAGGAGGCAGCCATTTTTGTCCTCCCTGAAAGGAGAAACTGCGCGTACTTCTGCTGTGCACAGGACAAAGCCTGGGAGCTGTGTGGCTGCAAGACCAACCAGCCAGAAGCACCCTCAGATCAGGTCTCTGAGGTGGTGCAGCATCTCCTGCATCTCCAACTGGAGACTAGGAATGACCTGCTGGATCAGCTGAGTATTCAAAGTAAGAATCGCCTTGGAGACCAGATCCCAAGTACAGTCTGCAGGACCTTCAGTACTGCTGTTTTCTTCCAGTGACTGGTTCCTGAACCTCCAACCCTTCCGCCTGGCCTGGGAGCAAGGAAGGACTGGAATACAGAGATGGTGAAAACAAGTCTGTGCTGTGTTTTTTTAAGGAGAGGAAAGCATGACGTGAGTCTGCCTACCCCAGGGAGCCTCTTCACCATCCTGTGCCTCTGGGAGCACTGAGACTGAACCCCAGAGGGATTATTTCTCCATCCCTTGCCCACCCAGTGCACACCAGCTATGCGTGCATGTCCCTAAGGAAGGTTTCCACTGTGGCACACTGTGCTGAAGCAGCCTTGCCAGTGCTCCAGGGGTAATGCTGGGGGTGAGAAATCAGTGTGTAGGATCTGCCAGGCTGCAAAAGGCTCAATCAAACCTCAGCTGGAGTTTAAATCGGCAATACTTCTTCCAAGCAGGCAAAGCAGTTCTCTTCCAAAGCCTCCCTATCCTCCAAACTTCCCGTTTGCTCTGTTTACAGGATGTCTAGGAAGTGCCTGGCACCTCGTGTGCCGTGGTGTAACCCTTCCTGGCGTAGCCTGGAGCTCAGCTCGCTGCCCCGTGGGTTACAGCTCAGCACCGTGGCACTCCCAGCTCGACAGAACTGTAGGAGCAGCTTGTCAAGCGTTTCTCTGAAGCACGAGAGACAAGCAGAAAGAAGTGTTAAGAAAACTGTGGCATAATTAATTGAAGCTTGCACCTCTCCCCCTTTCCCTGAAGCAAGACTTTGCAGATCCGTAACCCGCCAGATCGGCTGTTAACGTAGCTGGGGCTGGTGGCATGTCATGGCTCTGCTGCCTTTTTTTTTTTAATCTGGCATGGAGGAGGGAGCTGGAAGAAGATCCCTGCTCAAAGGAATGATGAAACTCAGTCCAGACATCCGCTAGAATAGGAACAAATGAGAATTTTGGGCTCAGAGGAACATCAGCGCAGTGAAACATGACGAAAGCCATGTGGGAATTGCAGCTTCATGGCCGCACGGAGTCCACATCAGCCTGGGCCCTTATCATCGAATACGGAAGGGACCTTAAAATTCATCTAGTTCCAACCCCCCCATCATGGGCAGGGACACTTCCCACTAGACCAGGTTGCTCAGTGCCCCACCCAACCTGGCCTTGAACCCTTCCAGGGATGGGGCAGACACAGCTGCTCTGGGCAACCTGTGCCAGTGCCTCACCACTCTAAAAATAAAGCATTTCTTCCTAACATCTATGCTAAACATATCCTCTGTCAGTTTTAAACCACTACCCCAAGTCCTATCAATGACTACAGCATCCTCCTGCAGAACGTCAGGCTAACAAATCCTTTCCCTGGATCCTCTTTGCAGCCTGGGGTAGAGCCAGGAACACAAGCAGGCTTCTTGGATCACCTAAGCCAGCACCATCATCTGTTCCCCCCATCCATGGGCGCCAGCTCGAGTGGAGCATAGCAAATGTCAGCAAACCCCCAGTGCATCCCCAAGTGCTCACCAGCGGCTCACACTGTTCCCATCGCTTGCGTGGCCACGCTATAAATCAACCGAGACAGGCAATTAGGGATCTATATTAAGGCCCTTATAAATATATATTGTACATCACCCCGGAACATTTAGTCTGTCTGGCTGCTTGAT
Source organism: Atrichornis clamosus (assembly GCA_013400975.1). Classification (NCBI taxonomy): domain Eukaryota; kingdom Metazoa; phylum Chordata; class Aves; order Passeriformes; family Menuridae; genus Atrichornis; species Atrichornis clamosus. The sequence continues at coordinate 26,706 of WBMZ01005514.1, forward strand.
GGGCTGAGCTGTGTTCAGACCTACAGTATCCAAAGTGTCCCCAAATTGCTCGGGGTGAGCCTGGCAGACTCTGACATGAACTTGGATTTTCCTATCTCAGCTATAAAGTGCTGAACTTCACCCTAGCATAAAACATAACTTCTATTAATTTACTATAATTGGTTTCAAACCAGTCTTAATTAAAACTGGTGTGGACTTGCTTAACTCCATTGAAACCAAATTGAAATAAGATTGGAGCAGAATTGATTCCTTTCCGAAGTGAGCTAAAGCTGGGTAAGCTGGTTAAAGAGTATCCACAAGGGTATTTGCGGTGGTTTAGCTAAAATGATTTACCGCAATCTCTAATTGAAGCAATTTCAGCTCGGATATAGGGAGGGTAAGCAAAGAGTTGGCGAGGCCAAGCATCCTTCCCACCCGAGTGCTTTCCCCAAGGCATCATGTTTCCAGCTCAGCCCAGAGAATGATCTCCCTCAGCTCCTCTGGGAGCAACAGGGATAAACCCGGCGGCAGCCGGAGCTGGTCCGTGAGCCTTCAACCCGCCCGAGCGCCAGCGGTGTGGGAGTCGGCACTGCCAGATGGTGCTCGGCGAAACCCCGGGCAGCGACGTGGGAATCTGCGCGGCGTCTCCCCCCCGGCAGCCTTCCCCAGGATGTTTTGAATTTTAGCTTTTGCAAACACGGAGTGGCGAAGCCTCGCGGAGCAGGATAAAAATAGAGCCGTAAAAAAGGCAAATCCTCCCCTCCTCCTCCCAGAAAGCCAGCGCAGGGCGTAGCTGGAAACAGATGTGAACATGTCGGCAGCTCAGCTGGGCTCTGGAAAACCTCCACTCCCCCCTCTCCAGAGCACAGGATGCTGCTGAGGAAATAAACCCATCAAAATTCTGGATTGCACAGCCAGGGGCTGTGCTCAGCCTGCTTTTGCCTGGGCATACACGATGTTCCTCCCCTTCCTACTTGGCTAAAGAGCTATGGGTTTGTAATTCCTGAGACTTCAGCACCTCACCAGAAAGGGGGTCCCCGATGGGTTGGGGATACATATTTTGATGCCAAATGAGGCTTTTGCTGCCTCCTGGATCCCCCCCACTTGATGGAGGGCTTGCGTTCATGGCTGCCTTGGAGGAAGGCAGCAGGCAATGAAAATCCTGATGGCTTTCCTAGGAAGGTTAGCAGTCCACTACCACCTTGTTTTTCTTTGCTAAGGTAAATCAATAAGCAAAAATGAAGCAAGGGTATAGCTCAGCCATTGTTCAGGAGCACAAAATACCCAGCAGAGCTGCAAACCAGGAATGGTTAAGCCTAGTGGTGAGCTTAGAGCAGGCTGAGGCTCCTGCATGGAAAGGTGAAGCATGTGGGAGATAACCTGCAGGAATAAGCAGCAATGGGCTTTGCTGGGCCATTCCCACAGCAATATTCATTCTGCTAGTTTGTTTTTCCCCTCATTCCTTACCTCACCCTCCAAATTCCTCACATCTTGTGGAAACTGAGGCAGCCCAGCAAAGTAACTCTGCAGGAGGGCTTGGATAGGAGTGATTTATCTACGCCATCAACTTCTTCTTTGTCCACCACTACAGATCAGTAATCCCAGCTTTTATTTGGGAATCCCAAAGCTTTCTGGCTAGCCATATGCTGTAACCATCTCAGGAGGGATGGATACCTGGAGGCATGCCAGGCGAGTTAAGGCTACATCTGGATGGTCTCTCCTGGGGTTTTCCATGGCATCCCAGCACTGCTATTACACTGCATCCAGGAAAAGAAACAGATCACCCTTTCCTTCAATTTCCCCTCCTCTCCAAGAAGCAGAACATTTTTGACAGTCAGCCCTTCTGAACAGCTTCATGTCAGTAGGGAAGGCAATGCGACAGCCATCAACCATCAGGAACCAGACCACTGAGCTCGGAGCACTCACGAACACCAGCATTCTTTTCTCTTGCCTGCTTGGCTCCTCTGCTCCCTGCTGTCACACTCCTGATCCTGAAAAAACTGTTGGAAATGGGCTCCTTCAAGAGCAAGTTGTTGGTGGTGTGATTTCAACTGCCTCCTTGCCTTTTGCAGAGAGGATGAGCAAGGAGGCGTTTCACTTTTATCCTTCTCTAACACTGGAAATAGCAGTTTAGCAAATCTGAGCCATCTGACAAGGGGTCACCCTCTCTTTCCTACCTTTCATTGACCCCCTGCATCCTACAGACTCTCACCTGATGTTGTCAGACCACCCTAACGTCTTCCAGACTGTCTGGAGGTGAGACCTCGTTATATGCTGCCACCTCTGCAGATCTATGATTACACAAATGAAGCAACAGACAATGAAAAGGGAGTGCTTTGGCTCACCGAGAATAAAACTCCCCCAAAATATGTCATAAGGAAACCCCTATCACACAACATCTCCACTCTGGAGCACTGCATGTCCTCCAGTGGAGATATAGCAAGTCTGAACTCAACAGACTACATTTCTCAGGGACTTATAGCAGCCTCCTCCGGAGTAATCCACTGACTCCTGGGATATCCATGGTCTGCTGGTGGAAACTAGTGACCTCAGGCATGTTAGCGCATCCACATATGGAGTCAGACTCCCAGTAAACATCCGATAGCGTGAGGTGCTCAGAGGGTACAGCACTGTCCCCACCATCTCCGGCAGGAAGCCGGGCGGGAGAGACTGGACCAAGCTGGAGAGAAAACAAAGGGCTGTGACTGCTTCTCCTTACAAAGCTGTGCAGAAAGGAAGGAAGAGATGTGTGCAAGAGTTACCCCGTGTGAGGTAGCAGCTGGTCTCGGCATCTTTTTGGAATGAGCTTTCTTCTCTCGAGGAGAGCTGTAGACCAGGCTGGAGGGCTTGCACCTATGATATCATGGAATGCTTTGGGTTGGAAGGGACCTTTAAAGTCTATCTAGTCCAACCCGCCTGTCATGGGCAGGAACACCTCCCACTAGACCAGGTTGCTCAAAGCCTGTTCAACCTGGTCTCGAAAACTTCCAGAGATGGCGCATCCACATCTCCTCTGGATAACCTGTTCCAGTGCCTCACCACCCTCACAACGAAGAATTTCTTTCTAATAACTAATCTAAATCTACTCTCTTTCAGCTTGAACCCACTCCCCCTTGTACTGCCACTCCATGTCCTTGTCAAAATTCCCTCTCCAGTGTTTTTGAAGCCCCTTCAGGCACTGGAAGAGGCTCTAAGGTCTCCCTGGAACCTTCTCCAGGCTGAACAACCTCAACTCTCAGTCTGTCTCCATAGCAGAGGTGCTCCAGTCTCTGATCATTGTTGTGATCTCCACTGGACTCACAACAACAGGTCCATGTGCTTCCTGTGCTGAGGAACCCAGATCTGGATGCAATCCTCCAAGTGGAGTCTCACCAGAGCAAAGGCACAGAATCAACTCCCTTGACCTGCTGGCCTCAATGACAACCACTCATGAGTCATCTGCTACTTGTCTCAGCTTCTAAAGGGTTGGCAAAACACTCCCAAAGCAAAACAGACAGCTGGACTCCCACCCTACAGACCAGACTGGCATTTGCACCATTACTCCAAAGACTGGTGAGCTCTTGGGCACAGCCCTGCAGCCCTTGTCCCTGAAAAAGTGGGCAGAAGATACCAAGGAGAAACTCCCGGAGGCCAGACCCAGCCAGCCTCTCCCAGGGCAGCAGAAGCAGGTCTGGAGGAGATGCTGGGTCTCCCAGGCAGGGCTGAGCTGGGCTGGCCCCAGCTCATTGTGTTTGGAGAAGGCGTCGAGGGCAGCTGACCTTACGTAACCAGAGAACAAAGCGGCTAAATAAAAACTGGAGCTGGGAACGGGCTGCGGAAGTGGGACACGGCTTTCCTGACTAATCAACCAGCATCTGAAGGAAACCGAACTCAATGGCAGGGAAACAACTGCATAAACACATCCTGAGGGAAGAAAGGGAAAGAGAGGAAGTGGGGGGAAGACCACGGGGGCACTGGCCCCTTCCACCTCCAGTCCTCCCCTTACTGCTCAGGTGGCAAAGCCTGGAGCGCCAAGGCGGAGCACACAACAGGAAATCTGCCATGAGCTCAAGGATTTCAAGGGGTGACCTTGCTTGTTTACCTGCGAAGTCACCAAGTGCACTCTTGGAAGGGCCTCAGATGTAGGAGAGGAATGGAGCCGTGATGGCGCAGCAGCTCTCCTCCCACTGCTGGCTTCAGTGGCACCTCAGTCTGAAGTGGATGAAGGGAATGGAGAAATTTAACTCGGGGGAGGAGTGCTGGAACCCTGCAGACCTCACTCTGATGGGGCAATAGCATGATCCTACTGCCAATACAGCACTGTCTGAACCACGGCGCCCTAGGGAACCATCCCACATAACCCAGTACAGAATCAGTGACTCCAGAAAGGGGTACCCCCTCTCTTTGGTGCCAGCACCTCATGATTTTTGCCTGGGAAGGGCAGAGTTATGGCTCACTTGCTCTCACCACCTGGGAGCACAAACAGACATGGGGATTTCCACTGGTCACCCTCCTGCTCCAAAAAAACCCCAACTGTCTGACAAAAGGAGTATTTTTCCAGGAGCCTCCGATTTTCCAGGCATAATCCAGGAAGGTCCTGGCCCAGTTATGACCCTCAATTTCCCTGGGGGAAACTCCCCAGCAGCCCATCCAGTCTCAGCCTTGGGTGGTCAGAGCCAGACAGGACTGGGGCCATGATAAATGTCCAAGGCAAACGAACCAGCTCCTTTTTCCCTTCCCAAAAACATCTGCCTTTGGTTAAAAGCCAATGACCATGCAAAGCTCAGCCCCAAATAAATTCTTAAGGAACAATTTTAGGGAAAAGTAGGTGAGGAAGCCAGAGCCCATTAGGACCTGTGAGGGGGCAAGTTGTCCCACGCTGGGGCAACGGGAGCTCTGGCTCCAGCAGATTTACTCCAGGAGGAGAGAGCCAGACTCTTTTTAAAGGTTACACTTGACTAAGTGAAGCCAAGTTGCTCTTCCAGATAGCTAACAGGGGCCACGGCAGCCGTTAGGATCCACGCCATCCAGCCTGCTATTTTTAGATCATCCAGAAGGAAGGAAACCTCAGACAACCATCAGTGTGAGCTGAACTGCAGCTCCTCAGCTGCTTGGCCAGCGCCGCAGGAGCTGCTCCACCCAGGCAGTCTCACTTCTGACAGTGGGAGGATGGATGAGACTTGCAGAGGGCTTAGGGAGGTCACCAGCTCTGCAGCCCTCACCTCTCCATCGCAGAGATAAAACTGCCAGCAGGAAACAGGCAGATCCGCAAAAAAATCCCACCCCAAAAAGCCTAAAACCTGAGCTGCTTGCTGGCACAGACATTTGTAAGACCAGGGAGGGGTGAGTGATCCAGGATCTTCAGAGAAAACAAAGCCTGGGGATGGGAAAGCAAAGCCTCCCTCTCTGGTAGTGATTTTTCAAGGCCCTGTGGCTGCATCCTGCACAGGGAGAGGCAGCCTTGGCTCAGTGCTCGGGTTGCAATCCAAAGCTCACATGAAACGTGCTTTTGGCTGGGATGACCTGGCCTGGGGAGTACAACAGGGAGGCCCTTAAATAGCAGCAGAGGAGGAGAAGGAGCAGCCAAGCAACTATAAAGGATGAACCACAGACAAGGGAAGGTGGAAAGAATTTCCCCATGTGCTGGGATAATTAATGAAAGGTTGTGTTTTTTTTTTTTTTAATCTCTCAAGTCCCCAGAAAATTGGATCATCACCCCTCATCTCTCTCCTGAGGTTTTGCCAGACACTCAGAGCAACATAGCAGTTCATAGCCAATGTGGGCAGCCTGGCACAGGGATCTCTCTGCAGATCTATGGATGTTTGGAGGCCCGGGATTGCAGCCAGCATCCCATCCTGCACTGATTCTAGGGCTCTGAGGGCTCTTACAAGGAGAGAAGAGGATGGAGCCCAAGGTCCCATAAAAAACAGGACAATAGTGACATCCCTCCACACCGGTCTCTGGAGCATCCTGCTGCTAAACCGAGCCCTAAATCCCCAAACCATGAACGAGGGGAAAGAGCAGTAAAAATTAAAGCAGCACCCTGGTCTGCGCCATGGCAGACTCGATCCCCAGACTCTGCTGGGTGGGGATGAAGCCATTGGTTTATTGCTGTAAAAGAAGCTTCTCCTTCTGCCTGAGCAAACCTGACCGGTGCCATGGAACATCGAGAGAGCCCAGGAGCAGGAAGGTAGGGAGCTGTGGCACAGGGACACTCACTGGAGGAGCTCAGCTGGCCAGCCCTGGCTGGCACATGAAGCTCCACTGGGCCAGGTCGCACATCGGAGCCGTCGGAGAGACCGTGCCCCTCCTCCGTCTGTCCCGCTGGGGAAGAAGCGATCTCAGCCAGCAATTCCAGGTCCTTCAGGATAACCTGCGGAGAGAGGGATGGTGCAGGGTGAGCACATGCAGGGGCAGATGGCTCCGTGAGCTCTCCTTTCCAAATCCACATCTGGAGAGGGGGAGATGGGAAGCAAATACCAAATCCCAGCACATCGAGAAAGGTATAGGTAAAAGAGGGCTACCCACGAAACTCCAAGTGGAAATTTCAAATGCTTGCAGAGGGGATGGGTCAGGAAAGAGAAAAGAGGAAAAAAAACCCACTTTCTGCTCTGAGAGTCCCAAAAGGAGCATGTGAAATTAAACCAAATTTACACAATCAGGAGTAGGGCTTGCTTTCTTCTCGTCCCACTTTGGGGAAGTCTGGGTTTTGCTTCCCCTTCATAACCACAGATCTGGACAATCCCAGCAAGAGCACAGGGATGTTCTGGGGGCAAACACCAGCCACTCCCCTGTGCAGAGCAGCATCCCAGGGAAGGCTCAGCTCAGGACATCAAGGCAGAGCTGCCATTCCGATTTCATAGCTCTTTCCTTCCAAAAGTCACCAAATTCATCTATATATAGCATTTCTGGAGAAGTTATTACTGGGTGGGTTTTTTTCCATCCTCAACCCTTCTCAAGTCTCAGGCTATTTTGGGTCCCCCTTCATTCAAATGTCCTTGGGTCGAGATGTTTCATCAGCCATCCTCGATGCTCTAAGTGCAGTGGGGCTGTGCAGAGCAGAAAGGCTGCCAAAAAGGGCCAACTGCCACATCTTAGCTCCTCAACATTTGGCAGAGCACATCCCCAACCACCCTCTGCCCACCAGCACAGCATCCCAGGCTTTCCCTGTGTTCTCACAATCTTTCTGAGGAGCTGCAGTTACATGGGAGTTTGAGTTTCTGAGCTAACACAGAAAACCCTTACCCCTGGAAAAACAAAAAGCCAATTATATCTCCTTTTTTGATCATGCTACAAAATACAACCCCTGAAAATCAGAAAGAGGAGTTCCTGGGTTTTTCTGTAGAATATGTGTCTTAAGCTGGGTGTTTGGTTATGTTTCTGTAATTAGGGCTGATTTTCAAGCCCCCAGCAGCCTCAGAGCAGGCAGTGTGGTGTCCAGGCTATCTGTGGTGCAGAGGAGGTGGTGGGAAAGCAGCCTGCCATGGGCACTACGAGGTTCCAGCATGCTTGGGAAGACCCTGTGCCTATCAACATGATTAAGTCTCGGCCCACAGCTCCCAAGGGAAGGAAAAAAAGTAAGACAACAACTTGTACTGCTGTCCCTGAAGAATATGGCAGCTCTGTGATGCTGTCAAGGCTGGGAGCTCATTGACAGCATGGGAGAACCCTGCCATTGCCAGCCTTCATCCTCTTCCAGGCAGGAGAGCCTGTGGTCCCTGGCAGAGGAAAGATCTTAGTCCTCTCTCTCTGCTTGGATTTCAAGCATTGGTGGCTCAGACAAAGTGATGCTGGCAGCATTTTGTTTCAAGTGGAGGATGTCCCTGAGCAGAGCCTGGTGCCTGGAGACCTGGTGCCTGGTCTCCTGAAGCTCTGTGTAGATTCTCTAGTGGCTAATCACGTGACTCAGCTGAACTTGCAGCCTTTGAACAGGCACCAACTTGGGTCTCATGCTCTCACAGCTGGGGAAATTACACCCATAAAGGTTTCCAAGTCTTGTTGGCTGAAACTGGCAAAAGGACTCAGGGCTTGGCCACCACAGCTGGCAGGCAGGCAAGAGCCAGGACTCTCATTCATGTGGTGCATTTTGCCAAATCCAACACAACCAGGAGCCGAGGCCATATGTGGTTGATGTAAAGCATGACCCAGTCACTCGTGACTGCCCCCCTACTGCACTCACTGCTGCCCGGGTCCCCCCACCCAGCCACATCATCCAGTTCAGTCTTCACCAGCAGCTCCCACGGCATCAGGAAACACAGCCAAGACCCCAGGCTGGGCACAAATCATCTCTGCTGCCTCACAAAGCTTTCAGAGCATGCCTTGAGGTCAGATCCTTAATCCAACCTCTCAGAACTGTGTGATGAGTCCCATCTCTGAAATGCTGCTTGGGCCTGGGATGCTCTGGCCAGGGTAGCCAAGGCAGTAGTGACCAGCACTGCTGGAAGGCATGGATGGACCTCTGGAGTTCTGTACAGGTTAAGGGGTGACCCCCATGTAGGTCACAGGCAGGAGATAGAAAAAGCAGCATAGGCTGAATTTTGCAACGGAAAAATATGGAGGAAGTAAGAAGCAAGAGGGATGGGTACGCGAGCACTGGGAGGAAGAGCAGGCAGCAGCAAAGACCTGGGGTTTTCCAGCCGTGGGAAAGAGACAGGAAGCTCCAACTCCTGCTGCTTTTTCCTTGCATGCTCCGGAGTTGATTCCCAGCTGGGGACAGAGGAAAGGCAGGAGTGCTTGGTATGCACTGCACATCCCTGTGCTAAGCAAAGCTGGAGCTGGCGGCTGGCTTTGTGAGAGCCAGGAGGCTGTAAGAAAGCAATATCCTGCCATTGCCATGGCAACGACCGGCTGCGCCAGGAGCGAGCTGGTCCCATCCGTCAGGAACCCAGTGGCCATCGGACCCGACAGCGCTGGAGCACGAGGGCCAGAGTCCTTGCCAGCTGCCAGGCGAAGGTGTGATCCTGACAGCCAGCCTGGAGGATCAATCCCCAAGGACGTTTACCTAGGCCCGAGGGGATTTCTGGGAAGGTTTCCCAGTGGTGATGGGACGTAGGACAGTGTGCCCTGCTCTGGGCGAATGTGTGCCTGGTTAGTGTAAATAGGAAGGAGCAGGGAAAGCAGCATCATGATGGATGGGGAGACCTGTCCAATGTCTCAAGCCATTCCCAGTACAGGGATGAAGAGCAGCACAGAAGAGGATGAGCTCTGGGTGGCTGGAGAACAAGAAGCAGGTTTTCAGACAGTTATAAATAAGCAGCTATTTCTACTCCCTGAGAATAGGCAAGGATTCCTCCCTGCATTGCCTCCAGAGCATGGATTTTGAGGGCACACACAACTGTCGGCTTCTCCAGATCTAGGTCAGGTTAATTTGCTGCTTGTTCTGGTTGAACAGAGCCAAGACCAGCTCTGCCGGCAGCAGCGCAGGGGGAGAAGCAGCCCCCGGAATGGTGTGTGCAGGATGGCATGCACCTCCCTGTGCGTGCAAAGCAGTGCCTTGATGCTCCTGGAGGAGGGGGGGATTTGCCTCTGGTCAGAACACTGGGCTGGCCCCGGCCCGTGGCAGAGGAAGGGGAGGTGACCCCCAGCGTGCTGCAGACCCCTGGGAGCGAGCCTCAGCATCCCTCAGCATATGCCGACTACCAGGACACCAGGGCAGGCTGCAGCAGCAGCTCCTGGGGCACACACAGTGGCAAGGATATAGACCAAGCTCCTCAAGGTGCTGCCCTTGCTGGTATTTACACATAAATTGGGAAAAAATAGAAAATATTAAAATGCCTGCGTGCACCAGGGAGATGCTTGTGGGTGACCTTGGATGTCCTAGTGGACATCTGGTATTTCCTGAGCAATGAAATGGGGCACACAACAGCAGGGACAAGGTTACTCTTGCCAAGGAGAAGATGGGAATTCAGCTGAAGCAAGATGCTACCAAGAGAGAAAACAAGAATGTTAAGGGTTGCAAAGCACTTCTTCAAAGGCACCCAAGAATCAGGGAGGTTGTAGAAAAGCCTGTGGCATTTCCAGGTGGAGGAGAGACCCATTGGGAACCAGGAAAAGCCAAGGATGCTGCTGGGTGCTTCCTCCTGCTCTATAGCACAAATGCAGCCCCTTTTATTTTTTCCTCCTTCCAGTGCTTTTAGCTGTAGCCAGGGAAGGGAAGTGAGCACAGGCAGGCAGTCCTGGAGCCAGGAGTGGCCAGGAGCGAGGCTGGCTGAGCCCCAGACACACACGGTGTGAAAAGCAAACTTGCGACCCCCCCCGCCTCCAACAGCTTTAAAGACAGAAAAAGAAAAGCAAAGCCACCATTAATCTTCTCACATCAATTTAACCAAACCTCTTTTCAGGTCCCCGGCACAGCAACTTTTATCCTTTCATCTTGTCAAGGTCTATTTTTTTTGCCTTCCCAGTAGAGGACAGGGAGCAGAGGGGAGGCAGCAAGGCTGGGGGCTTCTCCTCTCCTTCCCAGAGCAAATCCTGCCAGGTCACGCTGACACATGCTCACAGCACCAGCAAATACAGCTGGCAGGGGGGGGAGGCACTTGGTAATATAGACACAACCACCCCAAAACAAGCTGAAACCTGAAAACTCCCTGTCCACCCTCCTGCTTTTGTAAATCCCCCAGCTGTCCCTGCTGCCAGGGGTGTGAGGGCCAGGCCTGCAGCACCCTGAGCACTGTCAAAGCTCAGAGCACCTCTTTAAATGTGTTTAATTAGCATACAGGGAGCTTATGCCACCTGATGCCAGTCAGGGTGGGATGTCAAGGAGGTATTTCATAGAATGATAAAATCCCAGTATATGCTAAATTGGAAGAGACCCACAAGGATCATCGAGTTATGGAATCCTTAAGGTTGAAAAATACCTCTAAAATCACTGAGTCCAACCACCGTGCTCACTACTAAACCATGTCCAAGTGCCACAACTGCTATTTCTTCATGCATTGAAGGGCAGGGAAGGAGACAACACAGGTTCAGCTAGTGGAATGGGTCGGAGGAAGCTGGTACAGCCCTGGAGTATCCCTACAGGCCATGCTGTGGGAGGCTGGATACCTGCAAACCCTTCAAATTCAACACACACTGTCCAAGAGCTTATGGCATGCAAAGCATTTGCTTTTCTTTGCTACCCTGTCTCCCACCCACCACCTCCCTCCAAACCCAGGCACCCAAAGCCCAACTCACCAAATCCTGCACTCTACACCTCCATCCCACCCTGGACTTTCTCTGAGTCAGCTCCCCAGGACAGAAATCGCCTGTCCTTCGTGGCAGACAGGTTTTCCATGGTTTCAGTCTGCTCCATGACTTCACCCTGGAATGCTACAAGCACCACCTTCAGCCCAGACTGTCAGTTTACCCCAGTTGTTCAGTGTACATATAAACTGCACACGTATACATAAGTTAGGAAATTATGGTCTGAAACTGGTGCTGAACCAAGAAGCTCCGTATGGATTGTATTCTCCCCAAAGAAACCTCCTACTCCTGCATGATGCAGTGCACAGGTTATTGTTCAACCAGGGGGTCTTGAGTCCTCAGAGAAAGAATCATCCCACCTTGCTTGGAGAAGGCATCACCCAACTTCTCCTTTACAGGCTGCTTCCACCTATGGCAATCCATGCTAACCACATTTTCCACCAGCCAACTGGAATTACACACATCTCTCTATATCCCATTTCAGTCCCAAGCTCACCCTCAGGGTAACTTCCCTCTTGAAAACCAGCAGCCTCCCTGCTTCAGTACCTTGTTGCTTTGAGTGTCTCTCCAGAGAAACTTTACTACCAAAAAAACGTTCAAACAAAGCCAGGCACGTGCATATTAGAGTTCTCCTCTTTGCAGTCTTTAGCTTACACCCTCTGCTTTGCATGGGGTCACAATATTTCGGCTGTGGCGGATGAAAGGCCGGGAGCTGGAGCACAATGGCTCTAAACCCACCACAGCAAAGCTCCAAACCAAACCATGCTAAGACAGCTATTCGCTCTGGCACAAGCCTTTGTTCAGCTTCATTGTACAGGGAATCCAGCACAATGGGAGAAGTTCACCAGGATTCAGTGCGACCACAGAGCTCAGAGCAGGGCAGAGACCTGGCTTTGAAACCCTGCAGTGCTGCAGCAGGACATGCCAAGGAAAGAGATGACCATCAGTATACCACCATCCCAGGGTTTTCTTCTCTCCTAGTTTAATACTGGAAACCCAAGAGAGGGCAGAACATTTCAGCCTGTTGTAGAAGCTGGCTTGAAGGTCATGTAAATGTTCAAGTACATCACAGAATCACAGAATAGTTTGGGTTGAAAAGGACCTTAACAATCATCTGGTACCAACCTCCCTGCCATGGGCAGGGACACCTTCCACTAGATCAGGTTGCTCAGAGCCCCATCTAACCTGAACACTTCCAGGGACAGGGCAGCCACAGCTTCTGTGGGCAACTTGTGCCAGTGTCTCACCATCCTCACATGGAAGAATTTCTTCATAGTAACCCATCTAAATCTTCCCTTCACAGTCAGTAGCAGCCCAGGCTCAGTTCACCCCCTCTTGGGAAGGTCACCAACTTTTGAGGAAACTTCTGAAGGAAGTACTTCTGTACTCAAAGCCTTGCCCAGCCCCTGCATAAAGCAGGTTTTCACATGAGCAGAGTTGAGGAAGCCAGAGTCTATCCTGCTTCACATCAGACACCAGCTCCACCTCATGCGTCATTCCTGCATGAGTCAGACAAAAGTCCCAGCACAACTTTCAACTTCCAACAAGATTGAGGGGAGCAGATAAGCAAACAGGAACACATTCAGCCATAAAGAAACCACTCCATTTTGGAGCCAGAAAAAGGAAAATAAAGCAAAGAAAGAAACCGAGTAGCGTCACTGCTTCACGGGTTTCTCAGAGATGCCTCATCTCCTGTTGTGTTCACTTGAGCTCAGTGACTGGATCCATTCAGAATTCAGGAAACTGAAAGGCTACATCCAAAGCTGCCTTTGCACCACGAACTTGCAGAAGAAGGTAATGTGAAGAACATGTCTTCTTTCCAGCAGTGCCTATCAGCAGTGGTGCCTTTAGCCTGCAGGTGGGGAGGTGCAGGCAAGCCACTGCTCCCAAACAGCATTTTCTGACTTTTCACCTTTCCTAACATTAATTCTTCAACCAGGGCTGCGAGACTTGTATGGATGAACAGAGCAACCAGTGTAGAAAAAACCACTCCCAGCAGGATCTGGTTACGTGTAAGGAAGATTTTAAGCACATCATATTTTAACCAGGGCCTTTATAGATTGACTTCAAAACCAGGTCTCAAATGCAGGACGGAACATCTGCCTGTTGGGGAAGCACAGGAAGCAGCACGAGGTGACGCAGTGCAGCAGCACAGCATCTGACAGCCAGGAATCCTGGATCCCGACTTGTCTACATATCAAAGGGAACTGCTTGCTTCAGCTTCGCTCCAACCTCTCTGTGCTGCCTTTGTGAATCTTAACTAGGTCTCTTGACCATTTCTTTACTGGCACAGGAGAACTGGGTAGGAAGGGGAACAGGAGAGAAGGCAGAGATGACTCAGGACACTGCAGATGCATCATGAGATACTGGCCCCTGCTCAGCACAGTGGAGGTGGTGCAACACCCTGTGCTACTTGAATGATAAAAACAGGCGTGAGAACTTAAGGGGCATGGATCTGGCTCCATCCAGCGTGAGTTTTCTTTTGCTTTGGGCTTGATTTTATGGCAAGTGCACAGACAGACTGAGAGCAGTTCAGCAAGACCAGACTTTAAAAATAAGGTGCCTGAGCAATCTTTCAGTCTGATGCACAGACTAGAACTGACCCTCCAAAGCTAGACTGTCCTTTAGTGATGAGCTGGCGACAAACAACTGCTCCAGAACAGCTCCAGGCACATCAGGAGAGTGACAGGTAGCCTCCAAACTATGTACAGGGGCCAAGGAAACCGCAGGCGCTACAGAAGGATGTTCAGCTTTGCTGGGAAGAGAGATGATACTGACACTGCTGCCCAGCAGGGGCCCTTGGGGAGGGCAGCATCACAGGATGAAGACAGCAAAAAAACCCTCTGAAGATGTGTGTAGACCTTGTGCTACACCACACAATGTTCACAGCCCTACCTGGAAAGGGGAGGGAGATGCTTCCTCATCAGAGCTGATGGTTAGCTCACATAGGTCCCCATGCTAACCAGATGATCTCCAGGCCTTTATTCAGGAGCTTCTTGGGATCAGGGTCTGCGCCAGGACAACACAACCATGCACACAAATACTGCACTGACCAAGCAAGCATCTCACATTCCCTTTTCTAATAGGCACTGACATCACAGGTTAGCTAGCTCAGAGTGTCCTCATCATTCCCAAAAATGTCCAGCTCAAGACCCTCCTAATATTTCAGTAATTTCTTTTTCCTCTGCAGAAAGCAGCAAACTAGTTGAGAGCCAGCTGAGTGGTGGTGTTTAATGGATTGACTTGTCTATGGATTTCCTTTAAAAAAAAAAGCCACCTCCAAACATTTAAATAAATAGAAGACAGGATTAAATAAATCAGCTTAAAATTACTTTTGAGCCATTCCCAGTTATGTCACATGGAGGAAATGCATCACCAGGGTCCTTTCTTCACTGTTTTTTTCAAATATTAATAAGCAGTGTAATTGCAACATGACTCACTGCGATCTCCTGCCAAGCTGGAGAGACTATCTGCAAGATGCAGGCTTTCTAGAGCGTTGCAAAGGCAGATGTGTGCTTGGGGACTCTTTTGGAAAGGTTTGCATTGTAAGCAGCAGGGGATGGAAAATGGCCAGGCAGTTGCTTGCCTTTGCAAGTCATTCCCTCGCTTGCTCATCCCCTTCCCTCCTCTCTTAACAACCCCCTCGCACATGGGATTTATTGCAGGATTGGGGTTTGGTGTTCTGAGCATGTAAGGCACAGTATAGCGTGTGATTTTTATTCCATGAGGAAGATCTGGGCTGAGAAACCAGCCAGGATAATTTGTAGTTCCGGGCAAGAGGATCCAGCTGATGGTGGAAGCTCTACCAGTGCCTGGGCCAGCTGTGGGCCATGCTTCTGGTCTCCCACCCAAGCACTAAACTGCTCCAGGGAACAACTTAGAGACGGATAAGACAACACCACCAAAACTGACATGACTCAAACCAGAGAAGAGGGATGAGGAAAAAGACAAGGAAACAGGAAAGTAGTACAGCACCTTGGGAAGGGAGCAGCCTGGGAGATGAAGAGCAACAGCAGAGCAACCTCACTATTTGCTGCCCGATTTTCTTTGCTCACTTCCAAGCTGAGCTCCCAGCCAACCTGATGCCACTGGGCATCTACTGCAGCCCTGCAAGGCAATGCTGCTGCTGCCTTCTGAGCAATGGATGCTGCTTAAACAGCTCATAACGTGGACTTGGCAGCGCCAGCTGGACACAATTCCCCTCACATCTTTACGGAGGTTGTTGCGAGGCGCTCAACAAGGATCTGACCGTGACCCAGCCTTATGGGCAGGACATCAGCTCCACGGTCTGAAGCCCCACCTGCCTTCCCAGACAGACAAAAAGGATTCTTAGGAGTTGGCTTTGAAGGGTCAACTCTCAGAGATGGAGAACAAGGTTTATACATCAGTGAGCAGAACTTTCAGCTGGGCAATTACCTGCATGCTCTGCACTGGGTCTTCTTCAGTTTGGCCAACAGGGTTAAACTCCCCAGTGCCAACACTGGCCAAACCTCACAAAATACCTGTTCAAACAAAAAGCCCAAAGCCTAGCTAGATGTGGGAGCTGCCAGGATTTCTGTAGCAGTTGCAGCACTCACCTCATCCGACTCGTCTGAGAGGGTCCGCAGCAAGATGGGGAAGAGGCTGTCGGTGTGTCGGAACATCTGGAAGCAGAAGGATGAGTGGCATCAGCCCTACAGGCCTGGTCACCCCCCGCCACAGGACCACTTGCCCCAAGGGAGGCTGCCAAGAGCTTCACCAGCAGTTTCCACCTGAGCTGGAGAGCTCTTCTTCCTCAAGTTACAGGGAATCTGGCAGCCAAAGCCTTCTCAAAAAAGGCAGGTGGGCGCACATTTGCAAAGCTACCAAGACAATTACAGCCTGTCCAAGGCATGGAGCAGGCTAGGAGCAGACAAGATCAGCTGAATGCTGAGTCCCCGACCTACCTTACGAGGAGTCTTGATGTACAAGTGGTAGAGCCATTTCAGGACTGCAATTCTGGTCATCATCCCAATGGATGTATCACTAAGGTGGTAGTCCAGCACCTGAACTATTCCATCCAGGTTCAGAGTCACCTGGATCCTCTCGCAGCTGTATGGAAAGGAGAGAGGCTGGTTCAGTGCTATTACATCCTCCCATGGTGGGGAGGTTACAACACTCCAGAGGCTGCATCAAACACTTCAGCTCAAACCCTCACTAGACCAGGTTGCTCAGAGCCCAGTCCAGTCAGGCCTTCAGCATTTCCAGAGATGGGGCATCCACAGCTGCTCTGGGCAACCTGTGCCAGTGCTCATCACCCTGTGAGTAAAGAGTTTCTTCCTAACATCTAATGTAAATCTCTGCTCTTCTAGTTTAAAACTGTTCCCCTTTGTCCTACCCTACCTGTATAAATAGTCATGCTCCTTTTTTATAATGCTTTGGAAGCAACAGAAATCTTCCAGGCTTTAAGGGTTCCCACTTTTCCCAAAACAGCTGGGATGAGAAGACACCACTCTAATCAAAACCAGTATCATGGCTGTGTGAGACACTGCTCCGTACTGTAGTTGCCAGATGTGGCGTTCACAGATTAGAGATCCACAAAATGCACTCAGAATCCACCTCCAGGCTGACCAGCTCAAACACCTTCAGAGAACATTAACCAACATGTATTCGAAGTCTGCTAGTCAGGGCCACCCAACCTAATGAGGACATCCAGGTTCTGCTTATCCCAGTGGATTTGTGCTGAGAACTGCAGATGGTGCCCTGGATGCAGCTCTCTGCTACAAGGCTGCCTTGAGAACTTCATCTTGTTTCCCAAAAGCCATCTCAAAAGATGAGGATAACTCTTGGTCCTCAACCAGAAATAAAAAGAAATAACTCCCTTAGTTCACCAGGACATTGTGTCTTTTAGAAATTGACAGCGCCAGGCTCTTAGCTCTTGATTCCTATTTTTTCTCCCAAATAGCTGGGACCTGCATTGGGACAGGTGGCCCCAACACAGAAGTCGTCATGATGCAGCATTTTTGTGTCCTGACAGCGATCCTGAAATCTACCTGATGGCTTCCCACCTCCTTGACAGCAAGGACATGGGAGATATCTGTCACAGGAGACTTGTTTAAGGAGAGATGATGCTCGGAACCAAGCTGGTTGGAGGAGATCACCAAGAGGAGGCTGCACTGAAGAGCCATGTCATGCCTGTCCTACCCAAGCTGCTGAATTATTCAAGGCTGGACCAGGCTCTTACTGATTTTTCCAGTATGCAGAGAGCTGCCGTGCATCTTGTTTGATAAGAAATCCTAAGGGGCAGATTTCTCACGGTATAATTTGCAAGTAGAGCTGTGGCTTAATAGGATTTGATCTTCCCCAGGACACACGTTATAAGGGAGAGACGAGAAGGCTGCAGCCCCTCACAGCCCTGCGGGGATCTGACTGCTTGATCTGCCTCACATAACAGATGCTGGGGGCTGCAAATTGCATTTTGCTTTGATGTTGAAAACAACAGCCGAGGGCCAAATGCTCAGACACACGGAACTGAGGGGAAGGAAGGACCCAGAGCATGAGGAGTTTGGGAGAGATGTCCAAGAGAGCAGCATCCCAGTCCATTTAAGCCAGCCTCAATGAGCCCTGTATCTGGTTTTCCTGCAAAACCATCTCCCACAGCAGCAGCACAGCCTGCCGTGCCTCCAGTACAGGGCTTCAGATAGAAGAGGAGAACAAAACCTTGACCTGGTAGCACCTCCATGCCAAAATACGCATTGCCTGCAAAGGATGGGGAAAAAGACACCTCAGGGTAATGCATGTTTTCAGAGCAAAGAGGCCAAAAGGACAGCACAGAGAATTGGCGCCTGAAGCCGGGTGGTTTGGAGACAGCTTCGACGCTGTCACATCCCACTGGTCCGTGCTGCTGCGAGGCAGGTGGGCAGGACACAGGGTGCCACGGCTTGCCACAGCACTGTTAGTCTGCTGCTGCTGGGCTTCTACCAGCACAGTAGAAACTTGCTTCTACAAGCAATTTTCAATCTGGTTTGTGCCAAAATCACTCATGAAAACCCCTTTCTCCATCACTGCTCATGATGCAGTATTTGGGCAGAGCCTGGGAGGCTCAAGCCAAAACCCACCCGAGTGTACCCTAGGAGGTGGCCGGGAGCACTGGGCTGACCTGGAGCCAGGCAGTCCCCAGCCATGCCCTGTGGTTCCACCGGGCTCAGCTCCCACTAGAAGGGACTGCAGCTGGGAAAAGCTCCTCGCTGGCAACCCTCTGCCCACAGCTGCTGAGATAAACCTTTCAGGGGGGTTGCTGGCAGAGAAGCAGCTTGTTTACTCAGCAGAAAACCAGGGCACCACCACGAAAGGTGCGATGTCCAATGAACATGGGAAATTGGGCTAAAAATCCCCCAGCAATCACACTCCTCTGCCTCTGGGACAGAGTGGCATCAGATTACCATGGGCTACTGCCTTTCCAGGGGTTATGGCAACAGCCAAGCGCTGCTGCAGCTCCAAAGCCGGGCTCGCAGCTCGCCCTGGCTCTCCTTAATCCCCAGGCAGGAGGGAGCAGGAGCAGCAGTAATGGCATTGCATTAATGTGATCCTCTGGGCTGCCAGCGCCGGCTCCCAGCGCCAGCATCTGCGGCAGGGCAGATGTCAGATGCAATCACTTCCATCTAACCCACTACCCCAGATTCTCCTCCGGAGGATGAGCATGGCCCTGGCACCGCCTCCACAGTTCGCCTGTGACAGCAAGAACATGTTTTCAGGGCAAATTGAGCAATGATGGGGGCTGTGCCGGGCTCTCACCTCTGGATACTGCGAGTCTTTGCTCAAGCTCAGAGGTAGGGCAGAAGACCCATCCCCCAGCATCTCCCCCCATCTTAGAAACCACCCTCCAGCACAGGAACAGAGCTTACACTCTATTCACTACACTCAATCCACAGCAATGTTTCTTCACCCCATGTCCTTCATCAATCCATTTTCTCACTTCTCCCCTTTCTTCAAGGGCTTCTGCCATCTCTCTCCTCAGCAGCTGCCTTTTCTCTGCCAATGCCTGAGCTGTCACCTCTCTCCTGGCCTCCTGCCTGGCCCAGCTGCTTTCCTGACCCCATTTTCAGACAAGGTTAAGGTCCAGGCCAGGCTCTAGCCTTTAGGCGAGCCCAGCAAAACGGCCTTGCCAAGGGTGGAAATATCCAGGTTCTTTCATTGCGGTCCAAGTCACAAGGGCAGCTCCCATACGGGCTGGCAGCTGTGCTGCTCGATGGGCTCGAGCCAGAGGCCAGGAGGTAAACAGCTCCTCTCTGCTATTGGTCCCACAAGCTGTCACTTTCTTGTCCTCCATCGCTCTCATTTCCAAGCGCTCTTGCCTTCTTTCTGCTTACTGCCGTTTCCAAGATCTCCCAGGGAAGGGATGAGGCCAAGGTCTAGGCAGAGGCATTCATTCCAACAAGCTGTAGATCACCATGACCAGGGCTGGGGCAGTGTGCCCGAGGTTCCCCTTCACCTCACCCACTCAAGCATGTGGTGAGAGCAGCAAAGGGAAGCCATCTCCTTATTTCAGGGTGCAGAGAAGGGCCAGGAGGAGCCACTGTGCAAGACAAGTTGCTGGAGAATGGGATTCCAAGGCAGGCTTGGTGCCTGAGCTCAAAGCAAGCCATCGTGGTGCCTTCAGACCACGGGTGCTGGGTGCTGCAGGGCACCCAGCACCATTCCTACCCTCCACCCAAGTGCTCCCCACCTCCCCAGCTGTACCCCCAGATTCATCAGGCTCTGGGCATGGGGATACAGCAACTTACAGCATATGATAAGCAGCAGCTACTTTAGCTTTGTAATAAGGCCTAACTACCACCTTTAAAAGCCTGGTTTAAATGCAGGTTTGGGCAGTTCAGCCACGTGGCAGCTGCTTGTCCTTACTGCAGAGCAATATGCAGTTTCACGTGTCCCATGTTGCTGAACATCACCCAAAATGTGAAGCCTTCCTTACATCAGTAAGGACCACAAAGGCTTTTCTGCAGATTCCACATCCCTTACCTAGTTTGGTGAGGGATCGTGGTGCCATCAACCTTGTCCTATCACCCAGAGAGCCCAACAGTGACTGCTTCCAGCCGTGCCTGACCATCTGCCCAGCAGCACCATTAGGAAGTTGTCTCAAACTGTCCAGGTCTCATTTTGAAACATCAGTGCAGTTATAAGAGCCTAAAAAGCACTTTCCAGCTGTTTTGCTCCATTGACGCAGGACAGACATCTGGATCTTCTCCTGCAGCAGCTCAGACTGAAGGAAGGAAGCCCAGGCTCTGCTCCAGCAGCCACGCTTCCACCTCCCCTTCCTGATCCGGGCTCACACCAGTGATCGCAGCAGCAGCATGGTCAGCCAGGCCACCGGAAGGATCCAGCACCTCTGAAACACGGGTCTAGTCCACTTCCAATGACAGTTTTTGCAGAAACTGGAAGTGGGGACCCCCATCTGGATGGGGAACTCCAAAACCCCTCCAGCCCTGCACAGTCAGGCTTTCCCAGCAGGCAGTTTTTGTCTTGGCACAGACACGGTCTCCATTTCCTAGTAGATGCCACCAGGAAACTCCCTCCAAGTGAAGCTGGCAAATACTTGGGAAGCATTTTGGAGCACGTTCTAGGAGCAAGGTGGGGGTGCATGTGTCAGTTTGTGGCCACAGGAATGTGCCCAGCATCCACATATCGAGCATTCAGACCTTGTCATCTTCTTGGATGACATCTTCACGGAAGGTGGCCCTCTGCAGATGCCAAGCAATGAGCTCCTCTGCCCCCACTGACCAAGGTCCTCCCTTCCCTGCTGCTGCAGCACTGTCCCTCTGCAGCCGGCCGCGGGGAGGGCAGGGGAAGGGGGCGTGAGAGCTGGATGCTTGGCGCCGGGCCATGCTCCATCACTTGCTCGCCGGGGGAGACTGGGGGAAGCGGGGGGGAGGAAATGAACAAAAACAGAAGCAAAGAGTGACTTCATCTTAAAAGGCAGCTGCAACTTCCTCTGTTTGCAGGCTTTCCAGCTTTTCCCAGCAACGCAGCGGCTTCCTGCAGTCCTGCCTTGACACCCAGTGGGCATTCAGCGTGCCAGCAGCCGCTGCTCCCCGGCGTGAATTATGGCTGCTGATGGCTACGGGTGCCAGCTCCCACCTTCCTCCAGCTCCACTGCCAAGCCAGGCAGCCTGAGCAATGGATGGAGCACCAGGCAAATGTCCAGGGCTCCTGTCAGCCACATGCAGTCCTCCCCAACCCAGTGTCAGTCCCCCAGCAGATGCCACAGTGAAAATGTTTCAGGTCCCAGTGCTGGACCAGCAGAGAGGTCATACAGGATGGGGAAATGGGCTTCAGGGCAGGTAAACCCTGTGATAAAACCTAGAGTTTCCTGTTGAACAGGCCTTAGGAGCTCAAGAAGAAGTCCCTCTACAAAATCAGGTTTCTCAGGGATGTAGAAGGTCTTGCCTGCTGTCCTGGATAGTTCTCCCTGGTGCTTGAGCTGCTGACAGAATATTTCAGCTCAGGCAGCTGTTCTCCTTTTGGCTCTTGGTGACACTGGGATAAGTCTTCCCAGCTCTCCCTGCTTCTGTCCCTCTTCCTTCACTCCCTCTCTCCCTCAGGTGCAAGCTCTTCAGCACAGAGCTGTGGCTATCACTTGTCTTCCTGACTCAATGCCTGTTCTTTTCCTTCCCTACCCCTTCCCCACTTCAGCCCTATGCACATCCACTTCTGCACCTGCTAAGCTTTAAGGGCTTAGCAGGGTCAGGATAAGCAACTCCAAAAAACCCAGGGAAAATTATTTAACAGCCATAAACCAACACATCTAGGTGCAAATGAAACGACCTGTACTTCAAAGAGAGAAAAAAATTAAGGGCATCATTAACACCAAGGAGTAGCTGGGCTGTGCAGAAATGCAAAAAAGGAACAGAGAGTACAGACCATCAACCTGAAAAGCTGATGCTTGCATTGCTCTGGAATGTGTTGTGATGGGCATCACGCTGGTAGGATGCAGCTAAAGCAAGACATCCTATTTTGGGGATCACAACAACAAATAAAAATAAGCATCAGCACAATAAAAGTGTTAGAAATCACTGCCTCTGAGTAAAGGAACTGCAGGCAGCAGGAGGAAAGGAAAGCTGTTAGAACAGATCGATTTGTCCCCAAATTCAGATAGCTGGATGGGAAGAAAGGTATTTGCAGGAGAGGTGATTTAGATTAGATATTGGGAGAGATCATGGTGGGCACAGAACTGCTACAGGGCTGACTAATGCCACACAAGGCTGGCAGGGGTCCAAGAGCTGGGCAGCCCCAGGTCCTGCCCCACAGCCCTGTGCAAGACTGCAGCATGGAGCAGGGTCAGTGCTCCCCAAGCTCTCCTGACATCCCCAGACTGTTCACATACGACCATCCCATGCGGTCTCTGCACCACCAGAAGACGAGCACACGGTTCCTCTCCCACCATTTCTTTGCAAAGGCAGGAGGGAACTAAATGCCTTCTTTTTTGGCCAAGCTAGAAAAACCATAATCAAGACAACCATACTTCTTCTCTCCAACTTCACCCTATTCTTTACGCAGAGTGCACAACCATGGGGGCTTGAAGACAGGGTTGGTGCAGAATCCTGAGTGCACACACACTCACTGCTGCACTGGGGGGCTTTTCAAGGTCTCTTCGGGGGAAGAAACACCTCAGTTTACCACAAAATCAAGACATTTTGGTGCAAATGCATCAGAGAAAGCAATTAACTCCTAGTGGGAGTCCCAGTCATCCACCCTACTGGGACCCAGGAGACCCCAGCTGCTGCCCAGCCCAGCCCAGCATCTGTCAGTCATTGACTGTACCCCAAGAAGCCTCCCCTTCTTCTCAAATCCCTCTGAAGCAACAAACAGATTCTACCTGGTTACTGTGAAGACATTGCTGTTGCTGGAGTCACCGGATGCATCCAGAGAGCCTGGGGACAGAGAAATAGGAGACACAGCTAGTGAGGTGATAGGGAGGGTAAACAGTAGGACTGAGAGGCTGAAGAGCTCCACGACTTTCTGGAAAGACATCACCAGTCATCGTCCGAGGGTCCAGGGACCCAAGGGATCCCTTCTGCCCTTCTGTGGGCATTTTACACTCCTTGTCAAGCTCTTCTTTGCTGCCAGAAAAGCTGGTACAGAACTGCACTTATCCAGCAAAATACAGGTGGCACAGCTTCAGACCTCTACCCCAAATTGGGTCCCCTCCTCTGTAAAAGACACCCAGACACATCCTACTCATGGTTTCAACCATTCTCAAAGAAAAAGCTCAAAACTGCAGAGCTGCCTTTGACTATGCTGATTTCAACACCTAGAGATACCACATGAACAGGGAAGGAGGAATCCAATCCAGGACACCTGCACCTGGCCGTAGCCTGACTCCATGTCGAAGCAAAGTGACTCAAACAGCTCTCCTGCCTCTGCTCTGTGCTAAACTGGATCTTACAAGCACGGTGACAAAGCACGACAGGATGAACTTGACTCTTTGTGCCCCCTTGTGACAACAGCCTCTACTCACACAGGCAGCGTCACCACCACATCAGCACACCCAGGCAGTAGAGCTGAGTTTCTGACAGAAAGGCATCACAGCTTTATCTGATCCTGCCTGCTTCAAGGTGCAATCTGACCCCAGAGGGGCCAAGACTAAAGCAATTAAGCTTTCTGTTGATATTTTAAAGCTCTTCTGTGATACATTTTAATACAAGGAGGTATTCTCAGTACAAATAAGGAACAAAAAAGTTTTTGCTGCTGTACTATGGCAGCAAATTTTTCTGCTTTATCTCTTCCAGCAAGAAATCCTCTACAGAGCTTTGGGCAGTGAAAGCTTTTGCACCTTTATTAAGGTGCTTATTTAGGCTGAGATTTTGATGTGCCTGAGTCCACATCATGAATAAAAACCAAAGAAAAAAAAGGAGGAAAACAGAGTTGCATTGGCCGGGAATCGAACCCGGGCCTCCCGCGTGGCAGGCGAGAATTCTACCACTGAACCACCAATGCTGCCCGGCGTGCTGCCCCCACGCCCGCCGCCTGCTCCTGCTGCCCTGCCCGCATTCCTGCTGCCCCCTCTGTCCCCGCAGCCACCCCCGCCCTGCCCTGGCAGCTCCCTGCCTTCTGCCGCTGCCGTTGGACAAGAAAACCCTTCAGTCTTAATCCCATTCTCCTGCTCCCTCTCATGGCAGGATTTTCCAAAAGCCGCTGGCAGGTGTGTTACAGAAGAGCACTGGGCTGAAGGTGCAGCCCTAGAAGAACACAGATGAGCTCCCACAGTTTAAAAATTAACACTTATTTTACACACCTGGACAACAAAGATGTGTTGTGCCAGAAGAAGCATTTAGTCATGCCAGGACAAGAGCATCCAAGGGATGCTGGAGGGCTGAAGTCACTGCTGTTCCCAGGCATTGGTTCATGGGGACCACTTAGTTTCTTCTCACTTCAGGTCTCCCATCCCACTTGCAAACTTTTGCCTTTTGTGTCCTGGAAATTTTCGGAATGGGACAATACCAGCCATATGGTCTGGAGAGCACCATGAATCTGGAAAGGATCCAAAATTCTTCTCCATTCTGTTCCCTACCCTTCCCCATAACAGCAAATCTCCATGCATGTGTTGGTGCTCTCCCAGGACTAACACAGCTCTCTGAGCTCTCTTTTGGGTGATGATAGCTCCTCTCAAACTATAAATTATCTTTTACAGGTCAACTTAATGACTAAGTCAACGGGGAGCATGGTGAGGGGATGGGGATGCTCACCAGGGAACACAGCACTGCAGCACCACTTGGGCTCCAGGCTGGAGCAATGACCCTCTTAGGCAGACTTCAACAAACATGTGTGTCACAGCAGAGGATCATCTGTGAAACAAGTCTCCAAAGAAAGCACCGAGGTCCCCTGTGCTCTGAGCTGCTTCAGGACACCAAACCAACTCAAGAACTTCTCTTGAGAACCTTCCCTTGACCTTCCATGCACTCTTAAATGTCCCAGACCAATGGTGACTCACCGCTGGTCGCTGTCTCCGGCTTGGAGAGGGACTCCTCCGAAGTGGGCTCTGCTGGAAGGGTCATTGATGGCTTGGCCTCATCCATTTCATCATCCTCTGGGATGACCAGCTTCATCAGGCTCTGGTTGCACACGTTTGCCACCTCCTTGATGTCTGAGTGAAGGCAGTGTAAGGAACACGCAGTCCCACACGTGGGCAGGTGCCGGCCATGGAGGTGCCACCACAGCCCCACCAGGGCTGCCCCAGCCCAGCTACTGCAACCCCCCTCACATCCAAAGGGCCAGTGTGGGTGTTAGCACTTGGTGGGAGAACTTCTCCTGGCCTTCTCCAGCCCTGAAGCTGGTCCTGCACCCCAGGGGCAGGAAACAGGCACTCCAAGAGGTGCTTCCCTGTGGGTTGCTGTAGCAGGAATGGGAGCAGCTCTGAGTTACAAGGATACTCTTCTTGCGATCATCGTAGGAGAGACACGGCAGGACAGCGGTCAGGATCCCCGAGGAGTAAGGCAGCATCACCCGGCCAGCCAGCTGGATGAACTCCCTCATCCAGCACATGGCTGTCAGCTGGATCAGGTCATCTGGAAGACATGGGACAAGCAAAGGTGAGGGAAAGGACAGCACTGGGTCCACAGGCCAATGACCACCGGCAGGCAGGGAGCTGTCTCTGTTCCATCCCTAGTCACTAGTCCAGAAGAGACCCTCATCTGGGACAGTGAGTTCCAGAGGAGATCAGTTAAGACCTGACTCTGCAGTGAGGTGGAGATTAATCACAATCATTAGGTTTCAGAGTTAGCCCAGTTCATCCCATAATGCAGGTTTCCTCATTTAGAAGTATTCTGTCAAGCTTCCCAGTGCATAAGGATATTTCCTCTGTCACACCCAGCAGCTGTGTGTCAGGCTCAAGCATCATTCTTAGAGCTGAGGTTTTAACAACCACCCCCAATTCTGGAAAAGGGACCACTGCTGGAGCACTCTGCTGATGCAAGGCCAGATTTTAGGCTTAAACAGTGTAAATTCACTGGGAGTCAGTTTAATCAAGAGCAAGCAATCTCAGTCTATCCATACTTTTCTATCTCCCAAGAAACCCACTCCCATTCAGCAACATTTAAAGAGCAGTTTAAGCTCAATGAGCACAACTTGGGGACAAGATCCTTCTTAGGAAACACATCCAGCTGCAGCAGTAACCCTCTGCCACTGCCTACCCAGCAGACCCAGGGGAGCTACAGTGCAGCACTGGCACAAAGGCTACACACATCCTAACTCCCTGGCCTATGCACTTAGTGCCACAAGAGGTTACAGTAAGACCCTAAGGAGATCTTTCTAGAAGTGCTGGATATCCACAAGAGCCATCCACGGCCAGATATTTTTCTTTCAGTCCCCTCCACTCTGGGAGGATGCCAGAATTGTGTGGTGACTGGGGGATGTGCAGCACAAAAGTTGTGCCAACTGCAGGAGAGTTGCCTGTTCCCCCGCTTCAGTGGGATTTGCATGCACAGTGAGAAAAAAAAGGCAAATGGGGAGTCTGCTGGAAAACTCCTGACCTAAATCTACATTGGGCATCACAAAGCAGGAGGCTGGTGCTACCACCTGGTCCTGTGCACTCACCCGCTGCCTGGCAGTGGATCACCAGGATATTCGCCATTTCTGCAAACTTCACACTGGAGGGGTTCTTCTTGATCTCCTTGAGGAATTCCCCAAGAGCCACCTCGCACCTGCGGAGAGGCAGAGCAGCTGGTCAGTGCTTGGTTGCCTTAGATGGAGAAGTTAGGGAGAAGTCATGGAGACCATCTTCCTCCAGGTGCACATGGAATGATGCTGGTAGCATAGGGGCAGGGGAGGTGAGGACAAGGCTGACAAGCTCACCCTGCCCCACAGCAGAGACTGCACACAGCTGCAAGGACAGAGGTGATGACTGCCCGGAGCCCCCTGCACCTTCCCACAACTCCCCCACAGCCACCCAGGCTCTGTGGATATGGAGGTGCCTGGGATGGGGAGCACAGAGAGCAGCAGCAAGGCAGGTGATACCAAAAGCTTTCAGTGCTTGTTCCTTGACATGTGGATGCACTTACTTATGCCCTACCAAACAGGTCCTGCCACTCTTTCCCAGCACAAAATGCAAAGGTTCTCTGACCTCCCTGAGAACACGCAGACATTCCTGCACTTCAAAATGCCTCTGTCTTGGGACCAGCAGTGTATCTGTGGAGCAAGTTCCCAATGCTTGCTTCTCTTCTCCATCCAGGAGATCTTGGGCTGGAGCTCTGCCTTGCCGAGAGAGGCTCTCATGCTGCAAGTTTCTTCAGAGAGCTCATGCCCCATCCCAGAACCACACACGAGTCTCTGTGGCTCTGACACTGGGTGCTGGGAAGGCAACAACTCAACAAAGCCAGAACAGTTTGTCCTCCAGCACAGAGCACGGTGTCCTCCACAGCCACAACCCAGGGAAGGCCCTTGCCAAGGACACTTTGATCCACCTCCCACCACACACACGGAGTTTCGCTGCAGTTACACACAAGAGTTGCAAACCAATGGGGAAGGAGATGGACAGACAGCGAACACGACACAGCCCTCGCACCCAGCCAGCGTCCACACTCACATTTTCCGTATCTCCTTGCTGTTGTCTCCCAGGATCTGGAAGAGCCCGTCCAGTATTTCTGGCAGGTAATCCAGGAGGTTGATATCAGGCACAGACTCTAAGACCAGGATCTAGCTCAGGGAGGAATAAGAAAGAAGAGGTGAGTTTTGGAGAAACCAATTAACATCACCAGCACAGATCTGGCAGGATACTGAGGAATTCAAAGCTGAGCTGTGTGGGATGAGGGGGAAGGAAAAGAGGACAGTGTGGAGTTGCCCATCTCGGGAAGAAGCTGAACTAACATAGCAAGGAAACAATCAGCCTGCAGCAGTGCTACATTTCCAGTCACAGCTCTGTAAAACAAAGCAGGGGTCAGGAATGACTGCCTAGATGCATGCAGGCAGACCTAGGATGGCAACAGTATGGCTGAGAGAGATAGCACAGGGCCCAACATCTCCCCAGACTCCAGTCAGGCACCAAGAGCTCCTGCCTTGCACAGAAAGGAGAGAATAAGTGGAGATCCCTTGCCTCCTGGAGAGCAACACCCCTCCATCACCGCTGTGTGACAGAGAGCAGCCTGGCACTGTTCCTTGGGAGACTGTAACCACCATACCACGGTATAGCTATTTATACAAGCAACACTTTAACTACTTTCTAACTTGGTGTGCAACATCCTGCACAGGCCGACAGAAGCACAGTGCGATGTCCCTGAGACTGCAACATGTGACAGGGAACAGGCCTTTTAAAGAAGCAGCTGAAAAGCTCTGCTGGCTTTAAAACCTGCCCAAATAAATCCAGGCACCTGAGCTCACACATTGTCATGGGTATCTGGAGTTTGCCCGGACACAGGAAGCTGGTGGGACACAGTATTCTGGGTTTTGGACTGGCAGGCACACGTGGCACCCCGTGTACCTACCCAGGATATGATGAACTGGCGGGCGTACTGGTTGTTGGAGTAAATCCTCTCACGCAGCAGCGGGATGAAGCCTACCAGGTCGAACTGGTTGCTCTCTGTCACGATATCCTGCAGAGCACAAGCAGAGGGTGTTAGGATGGCTGCAACACATGTCCAGGCAGCAACCCCCAGCCTGTGTCTTTAAGGCACGTGACAGGAAAAAGATGACAAGCAGTTCATACATGAGTCTGCAGGTCAGAAGACCTGGGGAGAAGGAATCATGCAGTTTATTCAGGCAATGAGCTGGCAATCCCCTTGGGGACTAACGTTGAGCAGGACTCAGAGAGGGATGCTCCTGCCTGCTGTGTGCCAGCCTGGCTGAGCAGGAGGATGGGAGCTTCTCTGATTCATGCCTCAGTGGTGTGCTGCACACATGAGCAAGCACTTCTGATGTAGCCACGTGGATTGGGGTGGGAGAGTCCCCTGACTTCCCTTTACAGCTCTTTCTACAGGCTCGGTGAATTTTGCTGCATGGCTGAGTCCCAGGGCCCGCTGCAGTGCAACAGATCTTCCAGCAGAAAGGTCTGCAGCAGGAGACTGGGTTAACTGCTGAGATAGTGAGGAGCAAGGGCAGGACGTGGCAGGGAGCTGCTCACCTCTGAACCATAGCAGAAAAGGAACTGGGAGGTCTGTGACAGTAAAAGCCCGTCAGCAGGCACAACAGGAACGGGAACCAAGCCCGCACCCTGAAGCCGCAGCAGAGCAGCTCTGATCACATCATGATTCCCTTAGGCAAGGGAGGGAGAGCAGAGAAACAGCTCTTCTGTTGCCTGGGACAGCACTGCAACCCTCAGACTCAAACCTTGCTTCCCCCAGCTCCCACAAGCTGAATGCACACATGGCAGTGTGATAACCCACCAGCCCCTCCATCCAGCTGCCTGGGAAGGCCACCAGAGCCTTGATCGAAGAGGCTGCGGTCAGTGAGAGAAAGAAATGTTTTGACAGCAGCTACAGGACTGAGCTGGGATGGTTTTAGCAGCTGCAGCCTCGGGGACTCACATGTCCCCAGCCAGGACATGCCTCCAGTTTGCACCAAGGACTCTCAGCTGAAGAGGAAAAATACCTTAAGAAGCCGATCGAGGAGCTCAGAGCCGCTTTTGACATTTGGGTCAGGATCAGCAGCCAGCTGTGAATGACAGAAACAAAGAGCCATTGCAGCAGTGGGTCCCAGGTCAGCTCCCCGCTCTGCAGCGCAGCTCCCAACAGGCTCACAGGACTGTTGCTCTCCTTTGACAATACAGGGACAGACATACAAAAGTCCCTTTATCTCCAATTTCTCATTAGGCTTCAAAAATTGTCCTGAGAGACTAAGGCAGATACCAAGCACACATCACCTTCCCCAGCTATGCAGGTTTTTATGGGCTGGCAGTCACACTCCCAAGGAGCAGAGAAATGCAGGTTACCAGTAAAAATCTGCAAAGGCAGACAGATACAGACATAGTTTTGACCCTAGAGATTTCAGAAAGCCAAAGCGCTGCACAGCCTGTAGCAATTCTCTCAGCCTCATTTTCTAATACCATACAACAAGGAGTGGGAGAATGCATCCTGGAGGTGAGGACAGAGAACAAGGTATCTTACAGTCAACTTTATACCCACAGTACCAGTGGCCACTGTGTAGAAACTACTCATTTTTATGACCCTTGTGGGTCCGTTCCAACTCATAACATTCTGTGATCCTGTCCTTCAGACCTGTGTGGGTCGAAGTAAACCAGTTTGCTTGGAAAGAAAACGTTGGACAACTTGGTTTGACTTGGAGATGGTGAGGACTAGTCCTCAAAAAGCAGATGGGGGTTAAGAGGAAGCTTCTTACCTTGCTGAGGCCATCAAAAAGCACGTTGAAGTGTGGGAGGACAGAGCCCCTGGCCACCTTGACAATGTTGTAGAGAGCCTCGCAGGCGTAGTACCGCAGCCGACTGTCGGCGTCATTGAAACACGTCAGCACCGGCTCGATCAGCTCCTTCAGGTACAGCCCAGAGTCCTGGGGACAGGAGGGGACTGGTTAGCTCAGCACCACACCACTGGCAGTGGGAAGAGATGGCACTGCCCTGGAACATACTGTAGAAATTCAGGCCTGTGGTGGCTTTAGTGCACCTATGTTGGACAGGATTTATTAACGAATTCTGAATTTTATTATTGAATTTTGTTATTCAGGTACAGTGACAGCCAACGGAACAAGCTGAGAAATTCTTTCAAGGGAGTCTGCACCAGCAATGGAAGTGATCAGGTTTGCTGGACATCTGTCTCATCTCCTGTCTGCAGAGCAGAGGGAGCCAGGGATGGATTTCTGTGTGGGCCAGTGTCAGCAGTGCACAGCAAGGAAACTCCCCTCTTGCTTTGAAAGGCACCTGAGCCTTGAATAACTACCCAAACTTCTTGTCCATCTCAAGTACAGCTGCAGCAGTCATCAAAACACATAATCACAGAATATTCTGAGTTGGAAGGGATCCACAAGGATCATTCAAGTCCAACTCCTGCTTATATTCAGTAACAAGGCCTCCTTCCAATGCCAAAAGACATTTGCTTAAGGATTCAATGGTACGGCAGGAGTTTCAGACAGACCCAGAAGTGGAAGCAGATTGTCTTGTTTTGAAGTTAAAAAGACACTGTTTTGGGGAAACAGATTGGCACTTCCTGAGAATATATCAAAAGTGATGGTAAGAAATCAACGGACTAGGAGATTAAAGAGTTCAAGTTTTATCAGTGACCCTCATGGCCACCACAATCAACTCCTCCATCCCCCAAAGCCAATGGCACCAGGAGCATGGGGTGCCTGCCCCTGCACTGTGCAGAAGGAGAAGATGGGCATGTGCCCAGCCTGAGGGCAGAGCAGAATGTTGCTCATCCCAGGGAATAGGGTTTTGCAAAGATCCCATCTTTTAAGAGGATGAAGACAGGAGCGCTACTCAGAAGCCCCAGCTACCAGTGTAAAGGCAGTCAATGTAAAAGTCATGGGGAATAAATGAATTAAAATCTACGCTTCAGCTTCTCCAACAGGCACAGCCTGCTCTCCCCAGGCCCTCTGCTTTCTTTGATATGAGCTGGGGGTGGGAGATGGAAAGGCTGCAACTCTCGTCACCTCTGTTAACATGTATTAGCACCCAACCTGCTGAGTCTGCTACAGCTGCTGAAGGCTGAGGATGGACAGAAGCACTTTAACCACACCTAGGGAGCTGCCAAGTTATGATCCAGGCCAGTAAGTGCTCCCGGGCCCAAAGGATGCGGCTGGCTGTGCTGGGAAAACTCCAACAGAACCCAGTTGTACACTGCAATGAAGGGAGGGAGCTGCCAGGCCACCAGCCCGAGTCTCCCACCACACTGACACAAGAGGAGCTGCTGTTCCCTCACCACGACCTGCACTAGCCAAACAACCATCCGTACCTACCTTGCCCAGGGCGATGGAGCACGCGGCCAGGCCAATGAGTCCCCCCTTGCGGCTGTGGGGGTGCTGGGAGAGCGCAAACTCCTGCGACAGGATCTGGATCACGTGTTTGATTTGAGATGTGTTGTTCTGAGCCACAAACTCTCGCACCAGCCTGGGGACAGGAGGGGGAAGCACAGGGAGGTTTAGGTTCTGCCTGATACAAACACTGAAGGGCTTGGTATCAGGAACAGGGACTTTCAATCACAACAAGCACCAGAGAAAATGGTACTGAAATGGGGAATGCTGAAGGAACCCACAAGTGAAACCACAGCTCTCCCTTCCTCCCTGCTCACAACCCACCAGCAGCTCCCTGCCCTCCTGCTGCTCCAGCCTGCAGCCTCCTAACTCACCATACACAAACTCCCAGGCCAGGATGGGCTCTCAAGGGCCATCCCAGTGCAGCTCGGCACTTGCAGAGAAGAAGCTACCAGGTCTTCAAATACCCTCTCCAACAAGGCAGGTTATGGGGGTCATTTACCCCCAGCATGGCACAGGATGGGAGCTCAGCACACGCCCAGAGCGCTGGCGGCTTGGTAGGGAATTGCTGCCCACCAGAGCCATGCACAGTGCCAAGATTTTGGACCTTTCCAGCTACCCACACAGTGCTTCAGTTGATAGCCCATATATTTAACTTTACTACTATTAGTATATTTAAATATACTCTTAAATAGCACAAGACTTAACAAAAAACCAACCCAGTTTCCATACGCAATACCCACTCCTCCTCCAAAGGAACTTGCAGCTCTTTACCCAGAGATAATTTCCCCAGCAGCAGAGCCCCTTGCCAGGCAAGGAGCTGCAGGCAGCTGTGCAGGCAGCTGTGCAGGCAGCTGTGCAGGCAGCTGTGCAGGCAGCTGTGCAGGCAGCTGGAGCATTGGTGGTTCAGTGGTAGAATTCTCGCCTGCCACGCGGGAGGCCCGGGTTCGATTCCCGGCCAATGCAGTGCTGTTTTCCTTCTTTTTTCTTGGATTTCTATCCAAAATGCAGACCCAGGCATCCCNGCTGTTTTCCTTCTTTTTTCTTGGATTTCTATCCAAAATGCAGACCCAGGCATCCCAAAAACTCAGCCTAAAGAGCCATCTTTACCTTAATTGTCAATAAAGTTGCAAAAGCTTCCACTGCCTATTTCTATACAGGGTTTCTTTGGCACTATATGGATCTCAGACTCCCCTCTCCCAAACAGGTACCACCAGTCAGTCATGCACTTTATAACCCAGGAAAATCATTACAGAAGATGTTTATGAACTTTTTCCCCACTATGAACACCAGTTCTGCTCTCATCTTGCTTTGCACAAGGCAGCTGCTCCCTTCCTCCCTGAGGACACCAGACAGCCCCTCCCTCACTCTCCCTACTCCAAAGCCAAGTTCTCCAACAGTTACAGCCCGATCCACACTCACAGACTGCTGCTTTAGGGACAACGGCTCCACCTCCAGTCCTGCTCCAAGAAGAGTAACACAGTGAGCTCGAGCAAGACAGACCACGGGGGTGATCATTTTACTGCCTACATTCCACAGATGGAGCTTTGTTTGAATAGGAATAAGTTTACAGACATTCTTCATGAGTTTAAAGGGCTCAAGATTTAATTAATGAGGCAAAAAGCCATGAAAAGCAACACACAGCAGCGGAGAGTCTGCAAGCAGCAGGAACTGCTCCCGCATTACCAGCCAAAGGATAAGGAGGTTCCTGAGGCAAGAGGCAGCAAGTCCTCCTGGCTTGATGCCACGGACATGGGAGCGACGCTGCTGAGGCTGTTCTGTGATGGATTTTAGATGAACTAAACCTGTGAAATCCACAGAAAAGGTTGGCCCTTGCCTTTTTCTTCCTCACACCCTTCCCAAGTTGTGTTTCTAGCTCAATCAGATGAACCGTCCGGCCTCAGAGCAGACTTTTGTTGTTACAAGCCAAGTACAAACCCCTAATCCTGGGGCAGAGTAAGTTGGAACAGAGCTGCCTGGATAAACCAAAGATTATCACCCCTCACAGTGCAGTGAAGGGGTTACTGAAGTACCCCCGAGACTGGAGTTATGAGGACACTGCAACAATCCCACTCTGCAACACTGCAACCCACCTACAATAAATTACTCCTATAACAAAGTGAGAAAACTAAGGAAAGGTAAACACACAGAACAGCAGAAGGGGCTTGCTGGGCTGTGTTCGTACCAGAGCAAACACTCACTCCATCCCAAGTGCCATTTTTCTCTGCTGACCTCCCACACAGCACCCTCCACGTTCGAGGCAGGCAGTTTCCACCCTACGTTCCTCACCGAACCCTCAGCAGAGCAGCTCCCTCCCCATGTCACCGACTGCCACCAGCACCTGGCTGCTCCCCTTGTAGGCGTACTGTGGCTACGTCTCCCACCCAAAACTCACCCACCAGCTTTGACTAACGCTCCCAGCCCTGCACTGAGCTGCACCCTGAGTTGATGCTTCACATTTTCTCTGGGAAATAAGCTCTCAGGCAGTGCCCAGGGAGGACACAGTCCTTCCCAGGAAAAGCAGTGGCCCAGCACAGCACCCAGACCAGCACAGTGAGGATGAGAAGACATGCTGGGAACACGTACAAGCAACACCAGAGGGGCATGGCCATGCCAACAGCTCTTTGCCTGGGATGCTCCAAAAGGAAAGCATATGACAAACTTGGGTGAACCCTCAGGGGAGAGGTGGGTTGACACCACGAGGTGA
This sequence comes from Atrichornis clamosus, assembly GCA_013400975.1. Taxonomy (NCBI): domain Eukaryota; kingdom Metazoa; phylum Chordata; class Aves; order Passeriformes; family Menuridae; genus Atrichornis; species Atrichornis clamosus. The sequence goes on from WBMZ01005514.1 coordinate 61,417, forward strand.
TGAATCCAGGCTGACATGAGATGTGCCCTGGGCAATGAGCACAGTTGCCCCTGCCGTGTCTTCTGTTAATGCCCAGCGAGACCCCTGTGTCCCCCAGTCACGGCCAGGGCAGGGTGTGGAGCTGGATGCCTTACAGCAGAGTGAGCACTGCATTTCCAAGAAATTCCTACAGTGATGCCACTCGTGTATTCACCTCGCACAGAGCTGTGCAACTGCACCAGGGACCCACCGACAGAACGAGCCTTCTCTCAGGGGGTCGTGGGCACGACCCTGCCCGGGATGCACCCGGAGCCAGCGGGTCGACACACTCGGGGATAAACTTCAGTGGCCGGTGGGATGAGGCTGGGAGACAGGGAGCAGCTCTGGGAGAGATCCCTCCTGTCAAGGCACCGCCCACGGTGCTGTCCCCGACAGGGTCACCGTGTCACCTGAGCCCCTTGCGGGGGCTGCCGGGCCCGCAGGGTCCCAGCCCAGCAGCCCCAGTACCTTGGACGTCCCGGGGGGACCCTCAGCCCCGCAGTCCCCAGCTCCCACCGGGCAGCCGGGCCGGTCCCTCCCGCCGCCTGGGACACGGCTGTACCCACCCAAGCATCACGGGCCGGCTCTGGCCACCGTGCGGCCGCAGGGAGACTCAGCACCGCAACACCTTTCCATGCCCTTCGCCGGGGTACCAGGCCGGGCTCCCCGGCCCCAGTCCCGGGGCCGCCCGCACCGGCACCGCCCTCATTCCCGCTGCCCTCCCGGTTGCCGGCGCCTCCCGCCCCTCACTTCTCTATCTCCAGGGCCGCCACCTTCCTCTTCTCGTAGAGCTTGTCGGTCAGCGCCCGCACCACGCCAGGCGCCAGCGGCGCCAGGTCCCGCTCCGCGTTCATGGCCCCGCCGCCGCCACCGGCGGCCACGTGACTCCGACCGGGCGGCGCGGCCACGTGACCCCGGCGGGCGGTGCGGCCACGTGACCCCGCCCCGGCACACAGCGCCCCCGCGCGGCGCGGAGACGCACTGCACCCCCGGCTAATTAACAGCCGCGGGTCATTAACGAGAGGCGCCTTCGCCCCGGAGCCCGAGGGGCTACCGCGGGGTGCCGCACCCTGCGTAAGCAGCACGTGCAGAGAGGTCTCCGAGAGGGAACAGTCTCGCTGGGGACAATCTTAGTCCCAGACCTGGTCAATGGTTTATGTCTAAAAGGGTTTAGCAGTACTTAATCGCTGATTAATTTAACATTTACAAAGTGATTCGATGGGATTAGCTATAATCGCAACAGTCACTCCATTAATCTAGTTAAGGCAGTGATTGCTTCTCCACAAAAGTCCTTTTCCATGACTGCAGCATGGAAGGTGTGGAGTGTGGTGGGTCTGTCTTTCAAGAAGGAAACATCGTTTATCCATCAGGCGTAAAATAAACAGAGAAAAGGGAACAAGGAGCACAATGACACTGGTGTGAATACAGGATGGCGAGTCCTTGGATTGACACTGCAGTGCCGCTGGTCCAGCAGGGGGAACCCAGCACGTCCCCCACTTCAAACACAGCACTTAGCTCAAAGGTTAAGTAAAATCAATCAGGAAAAAAGTACCAAAAGTAATGAGCAGAATGTAATTAAACCACTACCAAGTTTAATTAAAATGTAATAAACCGGGATCAAATACAATCTAATGGAACTGGGACATTACATATGCCCAAGAGAACAAAACATGAGTTGAGAGACAGGGTGGAAAATACCCCACCACCTTTCTTGTCTTGTGTTCAGCTGAAGGGGACAGACTGGTCAGAGAATCACATTTCCCATGAGAACTCCCTTCCTGGAGAGCAGAAGTTAGTCATTTGCTTAGAAAAAAATTCTGAGACCTGTTCCCAGGTCTGCTATATTTTGGGGGACACCTTTCCTCCAGTCGTTCCCAGTCCAGAGCATTCCCTGAGCAGGTCCTCACCTGGACAGGTACAATACCATCATTACAAAGGACCACAGGGAGTTTCTCTGAATCACCCAGCAGATGCCTCTTGAAGGACAGCACAGGGTCCCCTCTCCTCTGACGAAGGCCCAGGTACAGCACCCTCACCCAGGGCAGATACTGCTCTCCAACTGACAGTGAAGGTCAGGATTTTTGCTTTAGTTCTATGTGGCTGCAGGAGAGGCACAGAAATAATTTCAGCTGGCCCTAAATAATTTCTCACTGGGCAAGCAATGCAGCAAAACACCCCACTGTGTTTCCCTTGGCTGGTGCTCCTGTACACCACAGCACAGCCCCCCTTCACCCCTCTCCCTCCGAGTCGATTTAGGGCCATTCACAAGAAGAATCTGCCCCAAAGAGCCAGACCCTTCCAGAATAACAGTTAAAAATCATTTCACTTAATTGAATCATGCAGTACAGCAGGTAAATAATGAGGCACCAGATGAGACATGGCAAATCCCCTGGCTGCAGTGATATGAGACATATGCAACAAGCACAAGCACAGCATGAAAACAGTACAAAAGCAAGAAAGGAAAAAATAAATCAACAACACCATCAGTGAAGAATATTTCCAAGGACACTAAAAAAGGAATTGCTTATTAGGGCAGAAAGCTGACTTCCTTTGTTCCAATTCAGCCACTAAAGGGTTGGGGAAGACCAGGTCAGAGCCCCAGTACACAGGTCCCAGGACAGAGGAACTGGGCTGCTAATTGATAAAGGCTCCAAACACTCCCTTAATACAAAATAGCTTAATACACCCCAGGGAATCACACAAGATCATCTCATTTTACAGAAACAAGGAAG
>WBMZ01005515.1:0-40112 GCA_013400975.1 Atrichornis clamosus
TATATATATATATAAAACCAGAGCAGGAACAGATAATATATTTTATAAAGACACATCTCATCACATACAATATTGCCATCTCATGGTAGCAGAGATTTCCCAAGCCTGCAGTTTGCTGCCGTCCATCCCGATTCCGTAGGACCATTTCTTTGGAGGGAGAAGTACAAAAGTGCTGATGAACATCCTGCCACTCCCTCCTAGGGGTAGCGCCAGGGGGCCGTTTGCACCGGGACACCGGGAGCGAGAAGTGCAAAGGGGAAGGCACAGCAACGCCGGGGGTTTTCCTTCCGGAGCGCCCCCGGGAGGAGCTGGGGTGTCCCATGGCTTTGGCGCTGATGTTTCTCCCCCCAGGAGCTGATGTGGGGTGAAATGAGGGCCCGTGGTGGCCCCGGGGTGTGCGTGGCGAGGTCGGGGCTGCCCACGGCCCCTCCCGGCCCCAGCGGGGGCAGTGCCTTGGATTGGCCGGAGCCTGGAGCAGCCCCTTCCCGAGGGCTGGGGCAGAGCCCCCGGCACAGAACCCGCCGGCGTCCCGAGCTGCACCCTGGGAGGGGGCACTGGGATGCTCCTGGGGCTGGTCCAAGGCCAGGGACCACGGGAATGGGAGAGCACTGGGATGCTCCTGGGGCTGGTCCAAGGCCAGGGACCACGGGAATGGGAGAGCACTGGGATGCTCCTGGGGCTGGTCCAAGGCCAGGGACCACGGGAATGGGAGAGCACTGGGATGCTCCTGGGGCTGGTCCAAGGCCAGGGACCACGGGAATGGGAGAGCACTGGGATGCTCCTGGGGCTGGTCCAAGGCCAGGGACCACGGGAATGGGAGAGCTCCAGCGCGGGGCTGGTCCCAGTTAACACAGAGCTGCTCCACACTCGTGTGCCTCCCCCAGTCTTGGGGGTGGCAGTGGGGTACCAAGGCTGCAGTGACCTGTCCCTGCACCCCGTGCCCGTGGCACAGCTTTGGGAAACCTTTTGTTAGTGAAGAGCCTCTCCCAGGCTTTCTAATTCCCAAACTGCTCCATTAAACAAGTGCTCCCTGTCTCCCCGAGGTGCAGCCCCCCGTCTCCAGGGCTGGGAATCCTGACCTGACCAGCAGTGCCAGGACAATCCCAAAGCACAATCCCAACAACCTGGGCTGCTCAGGAACCACAGCATGCCCAGCATGGTGGGAATGAACCACTGGGGAGAATCCACATCCTTCTGGAAAGACAGAGCTCAGGGGTATCTGGGCTGGGCAGGATGAGCAGAGGGGATGCCCAACACCCCAACACCCACAACCCACTGCTGGGAAGAGCCAGGAAAACTCTTTGGAGTGAGGAGCCTGGGCCCTGGCAGTGGGGTTTGTGCTGCTGGACGGGCCCAGAGTTAGTGTTGGATAGTGCAAAGCCAGGGGGCCTCAGCCCCTAAAAGCCCCCCGTGTCCCTGGGCCCACCCCCGGCCGTGGGTCCCTTCAGCCCTCCCTGACCCCAACACCAGCACGGACACGAAGCCACGTGGATCATCCAAAAATTCAGCAAGGCCACGTGGTCCCAAAGGGACCCCGCCGGATTTAGGACCCTGGAGAGGGTAATTAAGGCAAAAGCAAGGCAGGATTAACAGAGCGAGCCCCTGCACTGGGAACTCCCCTCTCCGGCTGCTGCAGGACCCATCTCCAGCGCAGGGGCCTCGATGGGGTCAGGGATTCCCGCGGGGAGAGCAGCAGGTCTGGAGGTGTCTCCATGGACCATCCCAGCTCCGTGTGCCTCGGGGCTGGGGGAGTGTGGAGTGTCTCCCGGCGGGGGCAGCCAGCCCTCCCTTCCCAGGCCGGCTCTGGTTCCATGGGGATTGGGTCCTACAGAACCAGACTCCCTGAGCTGGGTGTCTTTGGTTCCTTCAGAGGAGGCTGCATCATATTGCAAAAAATGACACATGGAAAAGAAACATGGAAGGGAGAACTGCAGAGGGGTCAGGAATCAATGTGGGAAAGGGAGGAAGGGTGAAGGTGAAAGTACCTATAAACTCTCTTTTTTTTTGGACTAATCCCAAAGCACTTTCTTGATATTCCAGCCTGGTTTGTAAGGTGGAGAACAGGTCACCGGCTATTTTAAGCCTTCATTCCATGTGAATTTGGCTTTTCTAAACCCCATGAATCTGGGTTTTCCAAACCTTGAGCTTCAGCGCCCGTTTTGGGCTCCTGGCAAGTCGCAGCTGAGCATCTCCCAGAGACTCCCGGCGAGTCCCGGGCGCGGGGAGGGCGGGCCCAGCCCCGCTCCGGGCGGGGCGGTGTTAATTCCCCGGCACGCAGAGGACGAAGCCGGAGCGGTGCTTGGTGAAATCCGGTTGGGATTGGTTGATCCTGGTCTCCACAGAGACGGTGCATTTCCTGCCGTGCAGGCTGCACTGCACCGGGTTGGTGACGCTGACGTGCAGGGCGCGTTTCTCCCTGCCAGGGAAAAGGGACACGGGTCAGGAGGGATGCGTGGGATGGGATGGGATGGGATGGGATGGGATGGGATGGGATGGGATGGGATGGGATGGGAGAGGCATTTTCTGGTCAGGCACATCCCGCAGCCATCCCAGAACTCTGCCTTAAGCCAGGTCTCAGCTCTGAGCCCGGCTCTGGGCTCCTGCTCCTGAAGCTCTTGGGGACTCTGGGATTGGTGCCAGTGGGAGGACACAGATCCACGGGCAGAGCACAGGCTGGGTCAGAGGGTCTGGGGGCTGCTGCCAGCTCGGCCACCCCCCACCAAATGACCCCAGCAGTGACCCCTCCCAGCTCTGTGCCTACAGCAGTGACAGGGACATCCCTGGGCTGAGCTCAGAGCCTGGACCAGCAAAGGAATCACTCGTGGGGTGGGGGCTGCTCCCAATTCCCTCTCCAGATGGACAGACCGAGTTGGCTGCTGGGCATGGCTGGGACAGAACTGTCCCTGCAGCTTTTTAACCCCTTAACCGAGTTTGGCACTAAAAATGATCCCCTTGAGTGAATCAGGACTTTCTGGCACCCACGATGGTTTGTCCTGGGCTGTTTGGGTCACTGCCTGTGGGGACACGAGGACAGCAGGGCCGGGGGATGTCCAGCCCTGCTCCGGCCCAGGCAGGACAGGGATGCCCAGCAAGGACGTCCCCCTTTGCTAAAGGCCATAAAGGTCACTGCTCCAGATCCCAAATAACGCTCCTTGTGCCGTAAGTAGAGAAACCAGAAATCACTGAATCACTTGGTTGGAAAAGCCCTCTGAGATCATCGAGTCCAACCATCCCCCCAGCTCTGCCAAGGCCACCACTGCCCCCTGTCCCCAGGTGCCACGTCCACGTGGCTTTAAATCCCTCCAGGGATGGGGACTCCACCACTGCCCTGGGCAGCTGTGCCAGGGCTGGACAGCCCCTCCATGAAGGAAGGGAAGAACCCACCATGGATGGCCTGGCTGCTCCAGGGGCTGGGATGGAGCTGAGGCCAAGTCAGGGCACCAGCTCCAACCACGATCCCTTGGGATCAGCCGAGAACCTCAGGAGATCCCCCAGGAGAGGGGATCAGCAGGAGAAACTCCTGCAGCAGATCCATCCCCAGGAGCCACCACCAGTGGGAAGAGCTATCCAGGGCCTTGGCCTTTGGGAATTCTCTCCTGTGACCTCACCCACACTTCAAATTCCCAAATTTCCAGCATTGTTAGCATAATACTCAGTAAAGATTTGTTGACATTGACTCCACTGCCTCTCTCAATGCTCCAAACACCCCAGGAGGATGTGTTGGGACCCCATTCCCCATGTTTGGCTTCCAGGTCCTGCCTGGCCTGAGCCATTTCAGCATTTCCACTGCCACAGCCCAAGTTCTCACTCCATTAACAGACTGTTCAAGTCGTATCACATCCCTTTTTATGCAGTTTCCAAATAATTAAGGTTTTCACCACTTCCATAATGCTGGAGGGGGCTGGCAGGGCACAGCACACAAAGCCCTCATGTTGTCCCAGGTATTTAATACTTGTTTACTCCTGCCTGGGGGAGCTGAGGCTGAAATCCCAGCTTAGGTTGCTATTTTTGCCGTGTCTTAGCAGAATTGAGCTGCACAGGCAGAGGAGCCTCTCGGAGATTCCCGTCCCCATGTGCTTGGGAAGAGGTTTAGCATCAAGTGTCCCTAACATGGATAAGGAGGAAGGATTTTTCTCTCCTGTCCCAGAGCTCTCAGCAAGTTCTAGGAAACAAGGCAGAGGATCTGGGGAGAGGAACGTCAATAACCTCAATTTTGACCCCAAGCAGGACCCAGGCCCAGGAATCTGAAGGTCCTGGATGCCCTGTGGCTGTGGGACCTGCAGCAGGAAGCTGGATCTGAGTCTCAGCTCCTGCTAGGATGAGGAGAATCACCTAACCACAGGTCTGTGTGAAGTTAATGCTGTCCTGGGACGGAGGGATCTGGAGAAGATGCTCTGATCTTTGCCACGTGCCACAATTCCATTAAATTAGGGCTTCACTCCCCCTCTCACACTTCCCAGATCCCACCTTGCCACCACTCCTTCCCTCATCACGTGTTGCTTTTCTTCATGCGAGGTCTCAGCCTCAAAGCCTTTGGCTGGGGGAGCAGGACAGCTCCTGGACGGAGCAATCCACAGGGACGACAAATCCCTTCCTGGTGTCCCTGCTGGGCACCACCACACCAGCCCAGCCACCAGCTCCACCAGCAGCTGCACCTGCCAGGACCTGGGGTCTCCTGGCCGCCGCTCCGGCGCTTGGTCGGAGGCCAGGCGGGAAGGGCTGGAGGAAATTCCCGTTTGGTTTTCAGCCCACCGGGCAGAGCAGCTCGCTCCTGGTGCAGCACTGGCTGAGGGGGTGGCAGCTGCTGCCTGCCCTGGGGTCCCCAGGTTTGTTTACGGACCCCAAGGGAGGGAACAGCTGCTGCACCAGCCGGGAAACGGGAGTGCAGACATTCCCAACATCCCTGCTGCAACTAAAGAGCTTTTCCCAAAGCTCCTGCAGAATTTAGATCCCAAAGGAAGGGGCTGAGATGGAGATGGGCCAGAACAATCCTGCAAGTCAACAAAGTCTTTCACAGACAAGGGAACCACACAACAAAAACACCCTTGGGGAATTGGTGATGCTCCGCAAGGCCCCGACGGCAGCAAAGGCAGAGATGAGTCCCAGTTACACTCAAACTTGGACTGAAAAATGAGTTTTTACAGCATAAACTTGTCCCACCACCTTAAGGGACCTGGAGGGACAGGACAAGGGGGAATGAGATCCCACTGCCAGAGGGCAGGGTTAGATGGGATACTGGGAAGGAATTGTTCCCTGTGAGGGTGGGGGGGCCCTGGCACAGGGTGCCCAGAGCAGCTGTGGCTGCCCCTGGATCCCTGGAAGTGTCCAAGGCCAGGCTGGATGGGACTTGGAGCACCCTGGGAGAGTGGGAGCTGTCCCTGCCCATGGCAGGGGTGGCACTGGATGGGCTGTGAGGTCCCCTCCCATGGAAACCACTCCATGATTCCCTGTGGGTGCCAGGCACGGCTCTGGCTGAGCCCAGCCCTGGCCGGGGGCAGCTCTGGCTCCTCACCAGGCCCTGGTGTAACCCAACACTGAGGGAAGTCCAGTCCATCAGCACAAAGTGATGGATGCTGCTGCTGGGCATCTCCTGGGAGAATCCCACGTATTATTAACAATGATTCCATCTGAAGTGACAGCAGATGTGAGCACGGGCTGAGCACTGCCAGGGAAGGAACCCCAGCCCCAGCACCCAGGCAAAATGGAAGGGGAAAACCAGATTTTGTGGGGAAGTCGGGATCTACCCCAGCACTGCCCCCATCCTGCCAGGGAACCACTGGGAATGTCTGTAAGGAACCACAGGATAATTCCTGTATGTAACAAACACCAAGGTGTGTGTGCTTTCTGCAGACACAGCTCCTCACACAATGCAGGGAAGATTTCTGGGTGGAAACAGCCTCTCCTGACATCTGAGCAGAGCAAGCCACAGCTGCTCCCAGCTCGTGGTGCAGGCTGGGGCTTCTCCTTGCCTTTTCCTGGCTCAGTGAGCCCTGCAGGACTGGGGGACTTCTCATCCTCCCTCTGCCCCAGCCCATCCCAGCGCCCAAAGTGCCCTGTGCAGCTCTCCTCTCCCTCCTGGCCCCGGGTGGGAGCACAGCGTGTGCAGGGCACGGGGAGCCCCCCGTGAGCAGGGCCTGGTGTGGGGCAGACGCATCCCACAGCCAGGGCAGCCTCGGGGGCACGGCGGGAGCTGAGCAGGCACCGGGAGCACGCCGGCAAAAGGGAAACCAGCGGGGAAGGGAGGGCTCCGAGTGGGAGCAGATCACTGGCCCGTGAAATATGAGAGTTTTGAGTGAGCATTTAATCCAGGACCTCGGGGAAAACGCAAGGCAAGTGGCGCAGAAATGGCCACAGACATCTGTCAGAGCTGCACACAACCAACACAAAGGCACCCAACGCGTGGTGGGAAGAAAACGGTGAGGGGAAGGACGGGGGAAAGATCAGAGGGAGTTCTGGTGAAGACAAAGGGTGTGAGGCTGGGAAGTTAAGTAAATGTGTTGTTAGATAAATGTTAAACATAGGAAATGTTAAACGTTGGATGGGGCCTGGTCCAGTGGAAGGTGCCCATGCCAGGGGTGGGACTGGCTGGGCTTTAAGGTCCCTTCCAACCCAAACCATTCCATGATTCCATGCTTCAGAGCCAACTGATCGAACAGGTCTTTACGCAGATTTCCCAGGGTCTCTAAATGAGGAGCTGCCTCATGGATGGAGCCAATGCCATCACGGAGTGGGAAATAAGCTCTTTTATGGAAGCAACATTTGGGTAGAGATGGCAAAGCCCAGCACAGTAATTGCCTGATTTTCATGACAACAAACCAGAGAGGGATTTCAACGTGTGCAGCCAAGTGTGAAACGAGGGCTCAGCAGCAATGAACCCACTGGGATGGATTCCAGAGGGGATTGCTTTAAACCTTCAAGCCTTTCCAGACTTTTAGACCAAGGCCTCTTTCTGGAAAGGCACTGTGGGCTACCTGGTTGGCTTCCAACCCAGGATATTCTGTGATTCTGTGACTGCAAGAAATCCTGCAGCTGCACACAAGATGTGAGGATCGTGAGGGGCAGGATGGAGAACACCCCAAAAATGGTAACACCTTATGCAAGGCAGTGCTGCAGCCTCATCTGGACCCTGGCTGCAGCCTTTGAGAGGGTGCAGCCATGAAAAAAACATTAACAAGGCTCCCAGATGAAGGGAGGCTGCAGAAAAGAGCCCAAAAAAGCAGCAGCTATATTCTGCATGAAGAAAATACACAGGAAGCGGAGAGGGAGAAACTCAAGAGGTCTAAAAAAGGGAAGTTTTCAAGGCTCTGCTCCCTAACAAGAGCCAGGGAGACAAAGAGGGATACTGAGAATTTCAAGGAGGGTTAAAGCAGCTCTCCAGGCAAGGTCTGGTGTCACTGCTGGGGAGGACTCCAGCCTGTGCTGACAGAGAGGTGGGAATCATGGGGTCATGAAATCACGGAATGGTTTGGGTTGGGAGGGACCTTCAAGACCACCCAGTTTCAACCACATCCAGTGCAACCCCTGCCATGTGCAGGGACACCTTCCCCTGTCCCAGGCTGCTCCAAGCCCCGTCCAGCCTGGCCTTGGACACTTCCAGAGATCCAGGGGCAGCCACAGCTTCTCTGGGCACCCTGTGCCAGGGCCTCCCCACCCTCACAGGGAGGAGTTTCTTGAGCAGGGTCTAAGAAGACGCTGGATGTAAGATGGGCAATAAACAAGGACATATCTGAGCTACAACAGGTGCCATCTGGGGGGAAGATAATGTTCTCTCAGGAGCGTCTGGAGGCCAGGTTGGGTGTCTGGCAGGGCAGGGATCGGGGTGTATCTCACCCGACCACGCACGGGTTCCTGCAGCTTGCAGGACAATGATACTGGGGGGACCTGGGCTCGAGGGAGAACTTCCAGACCTCACTGGGAAATGTAACCCCACAACAGCTTCAACAGAGAAAACCAGGAATAGCTGGATTCCCAACGTGGACAGGAGCAAACCCTGCACCGACACCTCGTGTGCGTTTTGTGTCCCCCCTGTATCACCCAGCGTGTGGGAGAGCTGGGAAGGACTGACAGGCCTCACACGACCACACCAAGCCCCAGAGCCACTGTCCCCATGGAGCCAGGACACCAAGGGCATCACATGTAAATAATCCCAGGTGGATATTCCGTTCCAGGGGGGACCCCAGAGCTGCAGCTCCAGCACCTCAGCTCTGCTGCTGCCTCTCCCAGGGCAGTCACACCTCAAGGGTGGCAGCTCCAAGGCACCAGGTCCCACTGCCAGAAGAGACTGACACATAAATATCCCCAAGTAAGACTCAGGTGATTATGACAGCATCACCCGTGACTCCCTGGCACTCCATCCTTCTCTGCTCTGCCATCAGAGGGAGAAAACACCTTTTCCCATCCAGCCCTCGTAGCTTCAGGAGGTTAAAAGCAATGATTTACTGTCCTGGGTAATCCCGAAGTGATTTAACACCCTCTGTCCTTCTTGAACTGCCTGCTGGTCTGCACTGAGAGCTCCCCTCCACCCAGCCACCCCCAAAGCCACAGAGGGCAGCTCCCTTCATCCCACGGCTCCCCCGGGGGAGGAGCTGGCCCAGGAGCCCTTTTTGGGGCAGATCATTCCCCTGTGGAAGGGGCAGGGGATGCACAAAGCGCACACACACACACACACACACACACACACACACACACACACACACGGGCAGAGAGTGACTCACACGTGCACAAAGGGAGACAACAACATCCAAAACCACAACGGGCTTGCAAAACCCGCCTTGTGAAACCTCTCTGAGGGCCCTCTGAGGGCTCACAGGATGTTTTCCTCCGAGCATCAGCGGCTTTTCGGAGCTCTGGGGCTGTAGAGCCCCTCGGAGCCAGGTGGCCTCGGTGGAGATCAGACATTAAGACGGATCAAAGCGATGGAAAAGAGACTACAAAGGAAGTCAGACACGAATCAAGGAGATCTCAAGTCAGGATCAAAAGGAGAATTTCCATAGTCAAAGGTTAGACCGAGTCCTCCAGGCATTCTGATGCTGAGAAAGGTCACGGAGCTGAACACGGCGCTGGCAGCTCCTTCCTCACTGTGTGATTTTTCAGAATTATCTGCAGTCAAGTGACACTTGATGCACTGAGTTTTCTTCTCCCTCTTCAAAAACCAGCAAATATTTACAGTGTACTTCTAACGCAGTTTTGGACCTCCAGGTCTGTGCTCAGGCAAATCACCTCGGAGGCTTTTCAAAAGCCATTTGTTCGTGTGCAGGAGAAGCACCAGGCTGCAAACCTGAGAACTCAACCCCTCCACTTAAGAGTGGCTTTCAAGCCGCTCTGGCTCAGACTTGCCCACGTGCTCTCTCCGCAGCTCACGCTGACATTTAGGAATCAGAGCAAACCACAGGTGCTCCACGGTTTTGGGGACCACATATTTCACCATCACACTGCTGAGCGGTGACAACAACACTGTTTCTGCCCTTTTAACGAGCAATACAAGCTGTTAATATCTGTCTGTTCCCAGTGCAAAGCCTCACACACGTCCCATGGCACAGGGCAAGGCAGAGCCAATGCAGCTGCACTGAGATGGTCCCTTCGAGTCCTGTCTGAGCCATAAAAGCCACTTTCCTGAGACGACAGCAGCTGCCACAGCACTGCTGGGCCTTTTTCCTGATGTGTCTGCAGCACATCCAGGTGTATTCCTTCCCCTCTGGCTGAGATGCAAACCCAGCCCATTAAATATTTGGCTCTCTCATTCTTAAAATGCGTTTATTCCCATCGATCCTGAGGTCGGGTGGACCTGGAGTGAGCTGCACTTCCTTCTTCCCTGGTTTAGGACCTGGGATGTTTGTGCATCCCTCCTCAGGAGCCAGGGAGAGCTGGGAATGACAGAGAGCTGTGAAATATTTCTGTCTCTTCCAGCAAACCCCTTTGGTTCAGGTGCTCCATGGCTGGAGGTGATGGGGCAGGGGCTGCTCCTTCCCTCCCTTCTGCTCTCCTGCTCTGGGAGCTTGGGCCAACAGCCAGGTTGCCATGAAACACCCAGACAGCCCACGGGCAGGTGAAGGGGGCAGGTCCCAGCCATGGGGCTGGGAAAGCCCCAAAAGTGGGTCTGAGACATCACCACCGTGCATGCCCAGTGCGTGGGGTGTCCCAGCTCCCCTTCCTCCAGCCTGGGAGACGTCTGGAAATCCGAAGGGAATGTCATTATTTCACCATGTGAAATCCAGCAAAGGGATCACAAACCCCTCCAAGCTCCATCCTCCTGCTGAACCCAGGCCAGCACTCACTGCCCAACCCCCAGACCCAGTCCTGGCTCTGAGCTGAGTGCTGGAATTTGGGGTGGGAGAGATGCACGTGAGGCCCTGAGCTCAGCTGCAAACCATGTCCAGACCTCGTTACCACACTGGGACCATTAATTAATTCAAGGCCAGGCTGGACAGGGCTTGGAGCAGCCTGATCTTGGTGTCCCTGCCCAAAATAAGATGGTCCTTAAGGCCCCTCCCAACCCAAACAATTTCATGATTCTATGGATTTCTCCTGTCCCTGCCCACCCCAGCACAGGAGGCTCTGGGCTCCTGCTGCTGCTCCTACAGGAGCTGGGAATTCATCTCCACTCTTCAAAAAGAGAAGTCTCAGGTTTTGTCCTCCCCTGGTGCCGTCAGCATCCAGTGCCTGATGTCATTTCCCCCTCAGCAGCACTCACTGAAGTTGGTCAGTGGTTTTGTGGAGGAAAAATGCACTTAGAAGGGCATTTCCTGGGAACCCTCAGGAATGAAGAAGCTTAAAAAAAATAGAATAAAAAGCACAAATAGCGTGTTAAATATTTTATTTCCTCCAGCAGGCAGAATGAACAATTTCCAATCCTCTGAAGTGGGGGCAGCTCCCAGCTCCCATGGGAGCCAGGGCTGTGCCTGAATAGATGGATGATGGATGGAACATCCTGGCAGAGACCTCCAACCTGCTAAATTCACCCCCTGGAGTGCTTGGGGCTGCAGGGAGCTCTAAAATCCACACACTGCTGCTTTCCTGGTCCCTGTGACCCCACAGGAATGGGGGCTGGACTAGATGACCTTTAAGGTCCCCTCCAACCCAAACTGTTCTGATTCTAGGAATTAAACTCACTCAGAATTCAATGTATTTTTTCAATGAATTTCTGAAGGGAAGGAGAAGGATGGGGAGAGTTGGGGTGGGGTGTGTGGGGTGTGTGGCACCCACTGGCACGGCAGGAGGGTGATGGTGACACACGCCACAGCCCAGCTGCCTCCCCTCACCTCCTCACACCAGCCCTGCTCTCAGCACCAGCAGCACCACGGATGAACTGCAGCTTCTTCTGCAGCCTCCAATTAAGTCATATTTTGGAGCTATTCTGAGCCCTGGCAGAGCTTTGGGGAGCCGGCGCTCATCCGGCCCTCGGCTCTAACGTGGCTGCAAGATGCTGGGGTGTTGCATATTTTATAAAAACCACCACGCCAAAAATATGATTCAAAGTCCTTGGCTGGAGCAGAGGAAAGCAGCACACGGGGGTGATGCCAAGAACCCGGCAGCAGAAGTGCACCAGCACATAAATAAAATAAGACCACTTAGGAAGATGAGTGCAGAGCTGCCTTCTGTTTAGGGCACCACAGACTCAGTTCCTGGGCAGGCTGAGAAACAGAAACCTCCTTCCTTATATTTTCTTCCCAGTGCTGGTGTTTGCCCAGCTGGGGGGGTGAATTCACCAGCCCTGCATTTACTGGGGCACATTTGCCAAGTGCCCCCTCAAAGGATGCTCCTGGCCTGTTCAGCAGCTGCCGATCAGATTCTGCTGGCTGAATTTCTGAGGTTTAAGGAAGGTAGAAATTCCCCCCCCCAAAATACTTCAAAGGGAATCCAGCACCTTTCAGGCATCTGGGATGTGTTTGTTCAACATCTGCAAGACTGGGAGGTACAGGGGGCCGATGGAGAGGACAAAGGTGTGGGATTATTCAGATGTTTTCCACTCAGATTTACAAGGGGCAACAATTTTGGAGTAGCAAACAGAGGTTGGAACAGCTGACAGGTGCCTTACACTGGAAAACAACGACACAGAGAAGCTCTGCTCTCACTTTGGTACAGAGAAAACCTCCAGCCATCCCGAGGGATGAGCAGCTCTGCTTTTCCCACTGCAGGGCTGTGAATTAAAGGGATATTTTTAGAGCCTGGCAGAGGTCCAAAGCCACAAAAGGGGGAAGCTGCCACCGAGCTTCCCAGAGATCACCCAAAATCACGATAGGAAAACAAAAAGCGTGCACACTTTTGAAATTCTCTCCTTTGTTTCTTTCCTTATTATTCTTTGGGATTGACCTGTGCCAGCAAACTGCCAGGAAGCAGCTCGGGTGAGCGGGGGGACAAGCGGCTCTGGTGAAGCCACCAGCTTGGCTTGCCACTGCCTCCAGGGGCTGGGAGCCACGGGGACAGCAGCACGAGGGCTGTCCCCAGGCACAGGGATGGGAAGCAGGGTTGTCACGTCCCAGCCAGGGCTCCGAATGCTGGTGCAGTGACCCCTCGGGGCGGCCGTGCGGACACCGGGCGGTCGCTGCCCCGGCCGCCCCGGCTCTGCTCCTCTGCAGAGCCCAGGCAAACAGCTCAGCTCCGTGGTATTCCATGCACATCCCTGCTGAGCTCATTAAAGCTGGAGCTGGGAATGTGATGGGAGGGCTCCTGACATCCCAGGGAATATCCAGAGCCGGGTGCACGGGCAATGTCCACCAACTGCCCTGCGTGTGCTGGACACGGGGGGATGGACACGGGGGGTGCTGAGGGCTGGGTGGGGGGTGCTGGGTGATGGAGGGGCCCTGCAGGGATGATGGAGAGCGGCTGCTCCCAGCGCTGCAGCTCCCAGTCGCTATAGCAACCTGGATTTTCCTCATCCCATCTGATGCCTGGTCGCTGCCAGCCAACCAGGGCTGCTGCAGAGCAGCGGGACGGGCTCATTTACCGCCGCCGCCGAGTGCTGCTCCCTGCACCCCGGATAACCCCCGGACAAGCACAATTCCGCATGAAGGCCCCTCTCGGAGGGGTTCTGTCCGTCCCCTGGGGGTGGCCCTCTCGCCAGGCTGCCGCGGCAGAGCGCGGGCGCGGTGTCACCGTGACCTACTTAGCGCAGGACGCGGTGACATCACGTCCCACTGCCGGCGGCTCCCCGGCCCTCGGACCGCTCTGTCCGGCAGCAGGGCTGAGCTAATCCGACCCCGAGGGCACATTCCCACCAGGAGGCACCTCTGGCCGCCGGGATAACCTTGCTCTGTCAGCACGGGACACGTCTCCCCTCCGCTGACCTGGAACAGCTGCGCCGGGTCCTGCCTCTATTTCCAGAGCTGATCTGAAAACCCAGATTTTTCTCCTTTTCTAATGGAAAAGAGAGAAATTAGCGAAAGCTTCAGGGGACAGAGAATGGCCATGAAAGGAGAGCCGCTGTTGTGCTGAGTCCTGCTGCAGCGCTTTTCCAGAGCTCCCCGCGAGCTTTGGTGACACAGCGCCGACAAAGGAGGGTCACACTGTCCCGCCACGGCCACCAGCGACACACACCAGCCATTTCCCCACGGATTCAGGGCCATCCAGCGCGCGACCCCCAGCTCGTTCCCGAGTATTAACCCGTGGGTTTTTATGGAATGGGAGCGCAGAGGGTGGGGGTGCTCGTGGCTCGGTGCCAGCGAGGAAGGCGGCTCCTCCTCCTCCTCCTCCTCCTCCTCCTCCTCTCCCAGCATCCACACAGTGACATTTTAGCTGAGGAAGCTGAATCATCCTTCAATTAACGACAGGCTTTTAACCTGATGTTGAGGAGCCTCGCTGAGGTCCCTCCTGTTAAAAACACCCCTCTCCGTGGCCAGAAGGAGAATCTCTGGGACGCGGTGATTCTTCCACCCCTGGGATTTCTGCTGTCCCTCACGGGAGCTGTTTGACGGGGAAGGACGTGGCAGCAGGGCAAGGACGTGGAGCTGCAGGCAGCTCCGTGTTCCCTTCAAACACATGGTTCTGGCAAAGCAAAGGCAGCTAAAAACGCGTTCCCAGCCCCAGGGAAGGAGGCAGGGAAGGGTCAGGCTCGGGGTGACGGAGGGGAAGGGGAAGCAGCGTCAGAGTGACTCAGGGCACAGAGCTCTCATTGCTCCATCACCGCAGCCAGGTTTTAGTTCTGAACCCGCTGCTGCTTCTCTCCGAGTCCCTGGGGCAAGAGCACACCCAGGGCCCTTGGGAGGAGCCTGAAGAGACACAGCAAAGGGTGCGGGGCTTAAAAAGGGGGTTAAACACACGAGAAGGTCAGAATAAGCCAAAGGAGCAGCTTGGGTTGAGGTTGGTGGGACTGAAAAATCCCTGAGCAGAGCCCGGGGTGTCTGGAACAAGAACTCAGATCATGGAGTGACTGGGAGCACTTGGTTTTGGCTGATCCCTACGGAGCTATCAGCCCAGTCCCAGGGGCAGGGGTATTTTAGGGGTGGTGTTTGAACAGGTTACAGCTGTTTTCGGATTATTGGGGGCTGATGAACATCTCATCTACACCAAACCTCCCCAGCAGTGCTGGTTTGTAAACAGCCCTGAGGAAATCTGGCCTCTGTTTCCCAGCAGGAAGGACGGGGATGGCTGGGCATGAAGGAGAATTGGGAAGAGGGGCAGTAACTGCAACAGGGAAAGATGAGGTGGATGGATTAAGGTGGAAAGGGGGGATTTCAGGAAGGGCAGGAAGCAGAATGAGGATGGCTGGACTGCAGCAGTCCCTGCTCCTGTAACAAAAGGGAAAAGTTGCTTCTACGGCCTCAAAAGCTCCATCATGTGAAACTGTCCACGCAGGAAAGCCCAGCTCGAACCAGCGCTGACATCACCCCTGGATCAGCATTACAGCACCCCAATGACACACTTCGAGCCTAATCAGATTTCAGGCATGATGAAAATCATCCCTGTTCCACCTGGGAGCATCAGAGTGAGTCGGGATTGAAGACACGAAGCCTGGGGAGAACAAAGGACAGGGAGGGTTCTGGAAGAAAGATTTCCCTTCCCTCACAAAACTTTAAAGTCAAGGAACCAAGTCCTTCCATTAGTGCAGGTATTTACCAAGAGCAGTTTCACTGTGGGCTCCTGATGTCCTCTCCAGGGCCCGGGAGCAGGGAGATCAGCCTAAGCTGAGGTGACAGCCGGGCTGGCAGGAGGGTGGCACCAGCCACAGGCACTCCTGGAGCACAGAACCGAGCTGAGAAATCCAAACCCACCACTAAAACCCAAGGGCAGCCTCTTCTCCGCATTTCAAGCCAGATGATTCCTGAGAGCACCCAAATTTCCCTGTGATTCCTTCTTATTATGCATTCACCACACTGCAAGGCACCAAGGACGCTGCTCAGAGCCAGGAAATCCATTTTTTATGTGACAGCAAAATGACAGGCAGGATTTTAAGTGGATTTTGTGTATTCAGAGAGGCTGAGCAGACAATTTGGGGTTTATTATTTCAGGAGCATTTGCTGAGATGTTCCAGAGTGGTCTCAGTATCACTTCTGCAAAGCAAAGGGCTCTGAAGCTGCAATCCCAGAATGAAAATGCTGGCACTTCTGCTTCCCTTTGTTCTCTTTATTCCCTCATACATTAGCACAATTCACATAGGCAGGGAAAAAGGCAACTTGCTGTGAAGAGAGACAACTACATCTTATTTAAATACCTGACCTATTTCTGCTTTTCCTTTGCCTCACTCCACGAGGAGTCTGGATTTGCAGAAATAGCTGAAAAAATGTGTTGCATCATGTGAAAAATGCTCTTCCCTGTGGCAAAGCCGGCGTGAAAAACAGGTGCATAAGCAAAGAGATTTTTACTTATGGAAATGCAGAGTTTGGAGGGGAGATGCACAATGCCAGGCTGATTCCCACAGAGTCAGGGAATGTGGGAAGGGACCTCACAGCCCATCCAGTGCCCCTCCTGCCATGGGCAGGGACACCTCCCACTCTCCCAGGGTGCTCCAAGCCCGGTCCAACCTGGCCTTGGGCACTTCCAGGGATCCAGGGGCAGCCACAGCTGCTCTGGGAATCTGTGCCAGGGCCTGCCCACCCTCACAGCCAGGAATTCCTTCCCAATATCCCATCTAAATCTACCCTTCTTCAGCTTAAAGCCATTCCCTGTGTCCTGTCCCTCCACCCCTTGTCCCAGTCCCTCGCCAGCTCTCCTGGAGCCCCTTTAGGCCCTGGAAGGGGCTCTGAGCTCTCCCTGGAGCTTCTCCTCCCCAGCTCTCAGCATTTGCACAACATTAGAGTTTTCCTGTCAGGCTGCTGTCATGTGACTGCCCTGCAGGACAACACCTCCATGGACACAACACGGACACGCAGCATCCAAACGTCTGTCATCAGCTGCCCCTCCCGGACACACAGCAGATCCCGTGGGATTTGCTGAGATCCAGCTTGCTCAGCAGGCAGGTGATCTCATGCTGGAGGTCACCGGCAGGATCCACATCCCTGCCCTATCAGACGGGTTTTTAATGATCTGAGGAGAATCTCATCCAGTTTTTGGCAAGGTGAGGCCCCAGGAAGGTGCAAGGAGGGTTCAGCCTGCAGGGACAGGGATGGTGAAGGGCTGGTGGCTTCCTGTGACCCAGCAGTGAGGCTGTTGGAGCCTCCATCTCCCTGGAATAACCAGAGGCCTGTGCCCCAGCAGGCCTGGGATGCAGCCTGAGAGCAGAGCCCCACCACCAGGCACAGGAAAACGCCTTTAATGAGTGCCTGGCACAGTCTGCATCCTCAGCTGCAGGAGAATTGATCCTTCCTCCTACCTCTGATTGCAGGGAGGGCAAGTTTTCCCTGAAATGCTCTTCAGGAGCCTCTTCCCTTCCCACACCTGACCTGCTGCTCCGTGCGGATCGGAACCAAGGCCACGCGCTGTGATTCCTGCCAGTGCCACTGCTGCAACTCCAACAACATGGTCATTATCCCAAACAACACGGGACCCTCTGGCCCTCTGGATTCATCCCTCTGGACTCACCCCTCTGGATCCATCCCACCCCTTCACAAACACCCACAGGGATTCGGCACTGCAAGAAAATGGAGCTGGTGATGCGCTCCTGTCTCAGTTTCTCCACTGACAGGTACATTTGTCTAAGAACAAGACACGGCATGAGGTATCCTTAAGGCTTCCAGCCCAAGAGGGACACTGGGCACTTCACTGGGCTGTGGCAAGGACAGCAACTCCAATCCTGGGCAGTGGCAGGTCCTGACTGGAGGTACCAAATGGTGGAGCTTCACCATCACCAGCTCCATCTTTCAGCAGGCAGAGTTGCCACCATTTCTGCTTCAGCACGTTGAGGCTGTGCTGGGGGAAATCAGCACTTCCACACATGGCACTGAGAAATTTGCTACATCAACCAAATGCTTGCAAAGCCAAAGCCATTAACAAATCAAATATCCACGGCTCAAGCATTCAGCATTAATTCATTTTGCTGCAGTCATTCCAGCTGAGCAAAATATCTCCCCCTAGCCCAGCTCCCAATCAGCCTCCATCCTCCTCCAGGCTCACCACAGTTAAATCTTTCACACTGCTCCTGTAAACTGAGAAATTGAGCTGAGGACGGGATAAAATGAGTGGTGGAGCAAATGCTTCCCCCAGAACCAGCTGAACTCTTTGTTCCAAGGCTGTCACGGCCGTTCAAGAGGCTCCCTGTGTGTTTTCTGAAGAGCCACTGCAGTGACAAGATAAGATGCCACCACGGTGAAATAATCTCTGGGAAAAGAGCCCTCCCCGTGCCTCGAGGGCTCTGCCCCCACGTGAGGCTGCAGAGCTCGAGGGGGCACTGCCCAAATGCCAAATTAACCCTTCAGCTCGCCATAATCTGCATGAGGAGCATCTTCCTCTCATCGCCACACTTCCAAATACTTCCCATTAACATCACAGACATGGAATATTCCTCCAGCTTCAAAACTGCACCTCAGGATCTCGGCTTTTCGCACCACACATTTTTGGCTGCAGAGACAGAGGTGGATGATGAGGGTTTTCAGGAAAAAAAAAAAAGAAGAGACAAACCCAATCTTTTTGCGAAACTGTTCTCAGTCTCATGACTCTCCCTTCCTGTCTGCAGCAGAGAGAATTGACCTCTTCCCCCGGGCAGCCCAGGACTCGCTGATGGGAGAGGAGCTGACGATGCCCCGGAGCAGGGGACACGGGGACATCAGCCCTCGTCACACACACCAGCACAGGGCGTGGAAACTCAAAAGACAGCGGGAAAAGCCGGCGGATCCACGGGAGTGAGCTCGGGGGTGACCCCGCGCAGGGAAGTGCTCTCCTGCTCCGTCCTGGCGCGGATCCTGCTCTTACCAAACTCTGAGCGAGGTTCTCTTGCACCACGAGCCGGGTGTTGAGCAATTCCCTGCCCTGCTGGGTGAACGACCACGGCTTGGCAGGGCAGGAGATTTGTACAGACGATTAGAAGGACCCTGCCAGACCCTGAGAGCCGTGAAAACCCTCCTTAAGTCATGCAAATTTCTCCAGCGTTAAAATCCTGCTGGAGCCCCGGAGAGCCAACAGCTTACTGAGATCACTGGGAAGCAGAGGCCACAGAAAGCTCTGAGAGAGCCAGGCTCTGAGAAACCCACCTGAGAACGGCCTGGCAGCTCAGCAGTCCCCTCCTGGGCCTCGGGGGGACACTGCCCCACAGCCTCACACAGGGAGGTCAAGATCCCTTCAGCAGAGCTGGGAGGAGGCCCCAGAGTCCTGGAATGGTTTGGGTTGGAAGGGACCTTAAAGCCCATCCAAGGCCCTGGCCTTGGACACTTCCAGGGATCCAGGGACAGCCACAGCTTCTCTGGACACCCTGTGCCAGGGCCTCCCCACCCTCCCAGGGAACAATTCCTCCCCAATATCCCATCTATCCCTGCCCTCTGGCAGTGGGAAGCCATTCCCTATGTTCTGTCACAACATCTTTCTGGACCAGCCTTTCCCAAAGGTGACTTTCCCTCAGGAGTCACCTGAGTCTCTCTGGGTGGATGCACCTTCCCAAGACACCCCACTCAGGGAAGAACCAGTTCCCTTTAAATTGCTGCCCATAATTATTGCTGAATTCCTGCAGCGCAAGAGGGGAACAGCTGGAATTACTGGCTCCATGTGCAAACACCTGTGACCAGGAGAAAGCAGCTGCTGACAGGGAATGCAGAGCTCCCTGGGCAGAGCAAACACCGAGGTCACTCAGTGGAGCTGCTCTTGGCCCTCTCTGTCCCTCCCACAAGGAGCTGAGCCGCTGCCAGCAAAAAGGCAGCGAAATTAAGGTTTATTAATCTGCAGTTCTGTGCTGAAAGCTTTGCAATGACGTTCCATGATCTTGGGGGTCTTTTCCAGCCTAAACGATTCTGTGATTTTTCGTATCCTCCGCCTGAGCTCTCTGGAAGTGTGACCCACATGTGCTGCTCCAGGGCTGAGAGGGGAGGTTCAGTCCCTGGGGAAGGAGCAGGACCTGGGAATGTTGGGATCCCGTGAAGGGAGGCTGCAGCCAACACTTGGCAGCATGCAAGTGTAGCTACAACTTTAAAAGCTGCTTTTTTTTTTTTTAAAGGAGATTTAAGCTAAAACCAAGTTTTGATTTTAACCTGACGAAGCTGGGCTTTGCTGTGCTCCCCAGCCTGAGGTGAACCAGAGCAATGCAGCACCTGCAGTGTCTGAAGGAGCTTTGTCACCCCAGGCAGGGGCTGCATTACCTCCCCTGACAGACACAGCGTCCTGGGACACCAAATCCAGCCACCTCTAACAAGTGCTCCGTGCTCCTGTGCCAAGGGGAAACTCACATCCAAACTCTCTCCATTATTGGGACGAAGCTTTACAAGCAGAGGTGTGAAGTGAGGGGAAGAAGAGGCTCTCCCTGTGGATTTCATGGTTGAACTTGATGATTTTAAAGGACTTTTCTGAGCTAAATGATTCAGGGATTTTGCTCTGCTCCTTGGGTAACCGCTGGCTAATGATCCCATTTTCCCTTACAAACGGTACAAGTGACCCCCGAGCACTCCAGATCTGCTCCAGAGATAACTCCCACTTGAGACCAAGGATCAAGTGGTAACAGGAGCTGATTAACAGCCCCACATGGAAACCCAACCAGCAGCATCATGTCCTGGGATTTACACACTGCTCTCCCTGCAGGAGGAGCCCACAAACGCAGCAGTGTGAGCAGCTGTTAACAGGGCAAGGAAGCACATTTACAGTGTATTGGATTTCAAAGGCATCCTGGCTGGAATTGGGCTGGGCAGCAGGAGAGGCCGGGCTCCTGTTCCCATCGCAATCCCCTTGGAAAGGAGCACAGCAGCTGCTGGCCTGTGTGGTGGGAGATGTAAGACTGAAATAAAGGATCAGGGGAAAGCAAAGTCACCTGACCGGTACCTGACCCAGAGACAGCTCTGAGAGCCCCCAGCACCCATCAAGCTGTTCCCCAACAGAAGGCACGATGAGAAAACACACTTTGCTCGAGCCACAAGGCCCCTCTTTCCATCCCCTGCGGATTTCAGAGAAGCCAGCTGCTGTTTGGGAGTGGGAAGCTCCCGAGGCAGGCAGGGTTTCCCTGTGGAATGGAGCTGATTCCTGTCTCGGATTCCCAGCCCAGAACAGGAGAGCTGTTGTGGAGCACTGGGCTCTACAAGGACCACAGGCTTCACTTCAGTTCCACGGACATTTAACAGGCTCTCACAGGGCAGCAGCGATGCAGTGACCCTGGGCTGGCCTCAGAGCATCCCTGTGCTCCTCCTGCTCCAGCAAGAACCATCCCCATCGCTCTCTCTTGGCCTGCTGGAAAATCCCCAGTGTTTCCTGCTGACCCAGCTGAGGCTGAGAGGAGAACTGGAGCCTCCCACACTGCACAGCTTTACCTGGGGGGAAGCTGGAGCAGCTGCAGAGCAGCTCGTGTCCACCCCAGCAGCACCTCTGCATCCTCCCTCACACAGGAAACCACCCCCCAAATCCAGCCCTGCTATGGACTCACACGGCCTCAGACCCTGGCTCTCACCTGCCCAACCTGACACCACTGGGGCGTGTTTCTGTGCAGGAGGAGCACTGTAACATCACGGAATGGTTGGGTTGGAAGGGACCTCACAGCCCATCCAGTGCCACCCCTGCCAAGGGCAGGGACACCTTCCCCTATCCCAGGGCACTCCAAGCCCTGTCCAGCCTGGCCTTGGACACTTCCAGGGATCCAGGGGCAGCCACAGCTTCTCTGGGCACCCTGTGCCAGGACCTCCCCACCCTCATAGGGAGGAATTGCTTCCCAATATCCCATCCAACCCTGCTTTCTTTCAGTTTGGAGCCATGCCCTCATCCCATCACTAAGGATGTGGTCACTGCACTATCACTTATCACTATCACTATCACTATCACTTATCACTATCACTAATCACTATCACCACGCTACAGATGTGAGCTGTTAGCACCTGCTACTGCTCCTGACCTGTTCTTTCTGCCCAGGTTTATTTGGTGAGGAAAAGCCAGAAGGCAAAAGATGAGCTGCACTTTGGCCATGAACAGAGTGACAGTTTTGAAAAGGATTTCCCAAAAATTCCACTTTAGTGTCTAAATGCAACTCCTGAAGGGAATTTGTTGCCTGTGAGCTGCCACTTCACAGCCTCTAAGGACAAGGAGATTCGAATCCAGATGAATTTAGGATTTTCCTAGAGGCTTCCAGGCACAGGACCATTAGACATCAACAGCCTACCAGCTCCACAAATGCCGGAATCAGAATGGACAGAAAAGCTCCAGGAATACCCAACTCCACCTAGGATTGGGGCATGGTCAGCTAAGAGCAGCAGCTCCCACACCCCCAGACCTGGGACACAGTAAAAGGCAGAGGTTGGGAAAATGGAAATGGCTGATGGATTTGCTGCTGAGCCAGGGATGTGCCAGTGCTCATTCCCAGCACCCTGAGCTTCTCCCGGGCCAAGGACAGCGGGAAGAGCAGGGGCAGGGAATGGCTGTGGTTCCAAACCTGAGGGCAGAGCCTTCCAGGAGCACTGCAGGAGATGGGATTGTGCTGGAGGAAGACTGGAGGAAGGGGATTGTGGCACCTCCTGCCTGTGGAACTCTGGCCTGGGGCTGCTCCTGCCTTTCCTCCATTCCGTTATCTCCTCCCCTGCAGCATCCAAAGGAGAGGAGAAGCCCAGGGATGAGCTCTCTGCTGCCTGGTTGCACAAGGACACAGAGAAAAGGGAGAAGAGGGTGCTGTGCTATTTTGAGCTGCCTCCTCCTCAATTCCTAGGGGTGGAATTTTACCTCTGGAGTGTTGATTGCTTTGTAGGAAGGATTTAAAGACTACTTACACAAAAATGATAATTAAAACCTAAATTAAACCTATGCCTAGTCAATACTTTCCATTTCAATTGTTCTCAAAATCCAAAATAACATTTCCTATTTGCCATAGAGATTTACTGGCCTTTTTCTACCATTTCACTAGAACAAACTCAAGATGCTGGGTTTTAAAATGGTAAGTCTGTAGAAAGCCCCACTGGCAATAAACTTCCAGCACGATTCCTTAACTCTGCAGCATCCAAAGTGACTTCAAATTAAAAGAATTTTGAAGCACTGTCATTACTTTGATTACTAAATCAACAACTTGATTTAGTAAAATCACTGGCAGCTCACAAAGTATTAACAAGAACAATTAACAAGTGTTGGCAGTTATATTTAGTGTTTTGGAGCTATATTTACAAACTGAACTCAGCCTAGAATCAATACAGCTGAAATCCTACCTCCTCTCATTCTTTCAACCATTCTTTTTTACTTTGGAAAAACAGAAAATGCTTAAAATAAGGAGAATACACTCTAAAGTAGAGACCACACTAAGGGCTGGACTCAATGACCTTGGAGGTCTTTCCCACCCTCTGTGATTCTGTGAAAGTTTAGTGCTCATTCCCTGAGCCAAAATACCTTTGGTAAATCCAGGGTGCAGAAAAGCCATCTTCCAAACAATCTCTTCCAGTCCCTCTGCCCTTGTGCCACTGGACAGGAGGAATTAAATCAACACGTGGATACTTAGAGCTGAAAACTGGGAGCATCAGTTCCCAGCAGGGATTGGCAGGTTGGGAATGGAAGGGGCTCTGACACAGCACATGCAGGCTCAGCCCAAGCTCTGGTTAAATTTGATGAGCTGCAGGGTTTGGGTAATGCCAGGCAGAGCAGCCTGTGCCTCCTCAAATAATCTTAAGTGCAAACAGATTTTGTGAATAAGCACTTTC
Source organism: Atrichornis clamosus (assembly GCA_013400975.1). Classification (NCBI taxonomy): domain Eukaryota; kingdom Metazoa; phylum Chordata; class Aves; order Passeriformes; family Menuridae; genus Atrichornis; species Atrichornis clamosus. Next base: position 23,163 of record WBMZ01005515.1, read on the forward strand.
AAGTCTAAGTGGGTTTTTTGTTAATAAAATGCCAATAATGAGTTGCTGTAGCGACAGGGATTGATCCCCTGGCTACAGCAAGGCGGGGAGCAGAGCCTGCTCCCTGTCAGCTTTTTCCTTTGCTCCATTCCCACCCATCTGCTTTGCCAGAAACCCCAGGGAGCTGAGGGGGTGCTTGGCACGTGGCTCTGGGACGGCTTCACCCAGCCCACCACAAACCCTGCCGGGGATACTGGGAGGGGATGGTGCAGCTGGTGCTCCCAAGGATGCACCCCACGGCTTCTTGGGGGGCAGGAAAACGCAACTGCTGCACTCCTTTCCTCCTGAATTGCTGGAAAACTCCCCGGGCACTGGGGAGCTGCGGGACGGCTGTCCGCACGTCCTGGGCTGGGAGCAAAGGAAGGAGGGGGTCAGCAGATGCTGCCGTGGGCTCAGCTGTGCCCGCTGACCTGAGGGCTGGGTGAGCCAAAGGGGCAAAGCCCAGGAGCCAACTCCACCTTCCCCAGGTGACAAAAGCCTCAGGTGACACCTCAGTGTGGGCAGGTGAGAGAGGACAGGCTCGTGTTGGGCCCCGCCGCCTTCAGCCAGAGCTGTGTGACCCAAGCACCAAACCACGCCTGTAGCCAAAAGCTGGTTTGGAAAGTGCTAAAGCAGAGCTGGCCGAGGTTTAACAGCAGCTTGGCTTAGCTCAAGTAGCTCCTTCATCAAGTGGAAATGAAAGTAGGCTCGAGCCAAGCTCTGATGCTGCTCAGGTCCAGCTGCGCTCCTGCCCGGCCGAGGCGAGGGCAGCAAACTCTCCCTCGCAGGGGATTTTTTAAAAAAAGAGAGAATATGGTTGTTGGCCAGCAAGAGGATGGAGCAAGGGGCAGCAAAAAGCTGGGAGTGTGGTGGGAAGGAGGAAAGGAGGGACAGGGGGGCACCTGGGTGGGCTCCCACCCCACGTTCTCCCCCTCTGCCATCCTGACGGGTGCTGGGCACTGGCTGGAGCAACTCAGCCTCTGCTCAGCCCCTTTGGACCCACTCAGAGGGCACCAGAGAAGAAACAAAGGACAATTTTATCCCTGTTCTCCAGAGCTGACCTGAAGCTCCATCAGCCTCCTGCTCCCCACCACGCTCCTGCCTCTCCTGCAGTGATGGCTCTTCCCCATGGCTCCCTTTGAGAGAAAAATCACAGGGATTTGGTAATGCAGCATTGCTGGGCTTTATCTTGGACAGAGAGTGCTCTTCTCCCTCTCCCTCTTCTTCCTTCTCTCTCCTCTTCCTCACAGGCCAAGGTGCCCCCTCCTAACCCCATCCCAGCCACCACTGCCCCGGGCAGGGTCTCACACCCAGCCCAGCCCCGTGGTCACCCCCCTCACACCCTGGTCGAGTGCCCAATTTTCTGAACAAGTGACAAACAGGGCTTCAGACAGTGCCAACACTGCACAGGCTGTTTGAAAGCTCCAAGTTTGCTCAAGGGCAGAGTAATAACACAAATACTTGAAAATAAAGATATTCTGGTTTAAGGAGCAGTGGAAATGTCTGGTACCTGGAATGGCAAATTCTCCTCCCGTGGGAGGTTTGCTGGTCCCTGGCCATGTGTCCCAGCCAGTTTTCCTGTCACCAACTGGGCCAGGGGTCCCCTCTGTGCACAGACCTCCCTGTTGGTGACCCCAACTCCAGTGTCAGCAGGACCACCTTCCCCACCTGGCCCAGCCCTTCCATTCTCCACCCCACAACATTCCTTCCCATCAAAACTACTCCCATCAGAGTATTGATAGGGCCAAATCTGGCCTCCAGTCCAAATTCAGATGAACAAACCTTCCCTACACCTCTGTCAAGGGTGTTGGGCTCGTGATACTTCTGGAGGAAATTCCATGTTTCTGTCTGATCTCTTGGAAGCTGTTCCCACTGCAGGGAATGGCACTGGGCAGGTGGCACAGCCTGGCCTGGAACAACCTGAGGGGTTTTTGCTGGTTTTACACCTCCCTGCCAATCCTGAGAGATGGTGGGGGAGGAAGAGGAAGAAAATGGATTCTCCTGAGCCCCCTGGCAATGCTCAGGAGGTTTGGAAGCTGCAGCAGCAAATTGCTGTCAAGGGATGAGGCTCCTCAGCTAAACACCAGCATCCGTTGGCAAGGTTATCCCACGGATTATCAGGACAGGGAGCCACAAACACAACAAACACGACACGGCTGGAGGCCTGACTGTGGTGGTCTCCAGGGGCCCAGGTGGGCCCGGCCTCTCCTGCCCCCTGGTCCGTGTTCCAGAGCCAGGACAACTCCTGGAAGCATGGAAGCCCTTCCCTTTGTCACCATCCCTCAACATTCCAAGGGGTAGATCCTGTCTGAACGGACTGAAAAGACCCTGCTGGAGCTTGGCCCCAAGGCTCAGCAGGGAGATTCTCACCCCTGGGGGCTGTCTGGCATTCCCTGGCATTCCCTGGCACAGCTCCGCATTCCCAGGCCCTTTCCCACCTCAACACCAGCAGCACACACGTGGGTCACACGGGGTATGGGGTGGTTTGAGGCTGGAAGACTGAGAAGTGAACAATAAAGTCTCCATTTTGTGTCCAAGTCTCTCCCATGGCCCTGAAGAAATGGTGCCAAAAATTGCACAAACGGGGAGGATGTTTTTGTGTGTTCACAGGTGACAATAAACCCAGCTCTGAAAGGAACCAGTAAACTGATAGACTGTGCTTATCAAGTGCTAGCATAATTTGGTTTTCTGCATTTTAAATCATTCTTGCAGCTCTTCTGTGAAAGCATTTCCATCACATCCTTTCCTACATCGCTCTCTGGAGGGTCGGAGCCAGCCCCATCCTCTGGGAAATGTTACTGTGAGCAAATACTCTGCTCCAGAAATCCTCCCTCTTGTAAACACACAGAATTTCTTTGGTCACGTTGTCAGGAGAGACCTTTTTGCATCCTAAAGTTGCAGGGGCACAATGCTGTGATGGTGAATTGCTGGTTTGAGAGATCACAGATCTCCATGAGCTGCCACCATTTTTCCCTTTGAGGATTACCAAGGACTTCCCAAACCACACATCTTCCCAGATCATCTTTCTCTGAAGGTACCAGACTGGATCACGTGTTTAAGTCCTTCCAGTTCTGCTGGCAGCATCACCCTGGTTATATCCTTGCCAACAGCACATTTCAAGGAGATGTTCTGCTTCACATCCTCCTGTGATCCTGCAGAGCACTTCAGGATTGCCTCCAGACAGCCCCGAGAGGTTCCCTCTCTGCTTCACAAGCCCTGACTAGGCAGGTTCAGAATTTCCAAGGAAATCAGCCTTAGAATGAGTCAGAAACTGGTTTCTGGTGGCATTAGCTGGGCTTCGGCTTCTGAAGGAGCAAAAGCTGTAGCAGAGGACATTCACGGAGGCCAAGGAAGGGCTTTGCTCTCCACACAGCCTGAGATTTTCCCTGTGGGCATCACCTGTGAACACTTCCAGTGAAGGGGCAGCCACAGCTCCTCTGGCCTGGGAGATCCCTGGCACAGGGATTCAGCTGCTTCCTCCTGCTGCCTGTGGAGCCACCTCCACACCTTCTCCTGATTTCCATGTAGAATAAAGTCGATAAAAAAGAAGTCGGTGACTCCAGACAAAAGATTTTAGCTGAAAATTAAAACTGTGAGGGCTCAGTCCTGAAGGAGCCCAGCTGGAATTCTGGAGGCAAAGGAACCTGGAGAGGTTTTTCCAACAGGCAGCTTCAGAGCCAAGTGCACAGCAAACACTTCTCCAGGCCCAGACATTTTCCAAGCATCCCCAACACTTCTGTTTTCAGGACTGGGATGCTGAGGCAGTAACTCCTGGTGGGAACACCAGCAGAGTGTTATCATTTGTTTGAAAAGAGCTGCAGGACAGGAACAAAAAGCCCCCACCTCATGCCTTTCACAGGCAGCTGGGATTTTGATTTCTTTCCACTCCCAATTTACGGGGAAGTTTCTGTACCACAAACACGGCACTGATTGCACCACCAGGGACAGCTCACCAAGCTCTCAGCTCGGCCTGGGAGGATTTTGTGTACTTTGTGTATTTTATGTATATGTATTTTAATTTCCATCATCCCAAAATACCACTTCGTTACCTGAGAAACTGGAATTTATGGAGACACTGGAGAGAGGAAAACACTTCCTGGACATGCCTCTCCTAATGCTAGGGGATTATAAAGTGGGAATCTATTATCCCATCTTTTTGTTCAACGCTGATAATTAATATTTATTGTATTAACTGCAGGGGCTTGGAGCGCCATATTATGCTTCAGTTCAAACAACCACACCCAATTCCAAGTGCTGAGGTTCCATCAGCAGCTCCCTGTGGGATCACCCTGAGGATGTCACTGACCATCCACCCGGGTTTTGCAAGGGAAGAGGAAATATCCGACCTTGATCCCAGCAAAGTCGACCCTGCCCATCCAAACCAGGACTGTTGTGCATCCTGCAAACAGCCTGGGTTTGTTCCCAGCAGAAATTCCAAAACAAGGATATGAGACAAATTCCAGCCTTTCCTGACCTGCCTGACCAGCTCTGAGCACTGCACATCCCCAACTCCCCCACGCAGGACTCTGGGGGAAGTGGGAGTGTGAGCAGAGCTCCTTTGGGAAGCTCAGGATCCTGTTTTGACCAGCTGAGCTTCCACTGGCATCAAAAAATGGACACTGCAAGTGTCCAACCAAGGCCAGGCTGGATGGGGCTTGGAGCAACCTGGTCTATGGAAGGTGTCCCTGCCCACGGCAGGGAGTGGGACTGGATGGGATTTAGGGTCCTTTCCAACCCAAACTGTTCCATGATTCCAGGACATTCAATCATTTTTACACATTCATGGGAGTTGTTGCTAAGCAAATGCCTGAATACCAAGATAAAATAATTTATTGTGTTTTTTTAAGCCCTACTCTACCGGCAGGCAACCAAGCAGGTTTTGGCCACTGGTCTCTCCAAACCTTTGTTCTGGGGGTCTCTCAAAGGATCATTTTGCTCTGGAACATGATGGGGGCCCCTGTGCTCCTCACACAGAGGGTGAGGCCCCACAGCTCATCCCACACCGAGCATTCCCTCAGGAAGTCCTGGCAGTGCCAGGGGCTGGGGGAGGAGGACAAGCCCCAGTGCCATGCCAGGAGGATGCTCCAAAGCTGGAGCACACAGGAACAGCCCTATAAAATCCCTCCTGAAAGAAACCAAATCCTAAGTGGGGCACAACTGCAGAGAGATCACAGGGATGGGGGGTAACGAGCACGGCCTGAAGGAGAAAAACTGTAAAAAAAAGCACTTGGCTCAACTTTAGGGAATACAGACACTTCCTGGGGAAGGGCCTTCCTCCAAGAGCCATCCCCAGGCCCTGGCCTGCCCAAAAGGCTGCTGTGGCCATTCCTGAGGCAGCCCAGCCCCAGCAGCCCTGCCCAGTCTCCCCACAGCCGTGCCCAGCCCTGCAGCTCCGAGGGCTCCAGGCAGGAATGATGGTGCACCCGAGCTGCATCCCTGCTCTTCTAACACACACACAGTGCCTGCTTTCATCCCAGACCTCGGGGCCGAGCAAACATGCCGAGGTAATTGCAGGGACACAGAAAATCACCCAGGAAAAACCGGTATTTGGCCAGGGCTGAGAGGCAGAGGTGGAGCTGTCACCAGACATGGGAATCATGAAGAGGGGGCTGGGAGCATGGACAGGAGGAAAACCAGGACAAGGAAAATGTAAGATGGACTGCATAAAGCCGGGTTTTCATCTCACAGAACCACAGAACACCCTGAGCTGGGAGGGACCCATCAGGATCACCCAGTCCACCCCAACAATCCCACCCTGTGCTGGGAGCGCTGGCCAAAGGCTCCCTGGGGCTGTGGCCATTCCCTGGGCAGCCGGATCCATGTTCATCTGAGCAGCAATTCCCTCCTGCTCCCCGTCTGCTGAACACCAGCGTGGACACAAAGCTCACATTTAACTCCTGAGCAGACCTTCAGCAAAGCTGTGACCCAGGGAGGGCAGCGAACACTTTGTGTCCCAACCAAGGCCACCACACGGAACGAGAGGCAGCAGCAGCAACCCAGGGACAGAAATATTTCCACCCTCAAGCTCAGAATCCAAAGGAAAAAGAGAAATATTCCTACACTACAACCTGCTGTGAGGTCTGGGCCACGGCAGGGCTGGCAGGGGACACTGGGGACCTGGAGCTGGCACCTCCAAACAGGAAGGAAGGGGAAATCTGTGAATTAAATTCTCTTTAGTCTTAGGCTTGAGACTGAATTCTGAAGTGAAATAAGTCAATTAAATAGAGTTCAAAGTATTTATCCTGCCTTAGCCTAAATCAGTTTTAATAACAGCTTTGTGTGCCAAGGGTTTAATGGCTTCAGCAAAAATATCTCCAATGTACCAGATGAAAAAACTCCGTGTAGGAGCCCTACAAAATGCAACCCACCTTCTAATAATAAACTGTTACAGGCTTTCATTTTCTAAATTGTTATGTGTCCTCTGGAGAGGTTCCCTTGAACCTGCCGCATAATGAGAGAGTGCAATAAATCTTGTCAAACCAGACAAACACCACGAAATTTTAATTTCACTTTTAAATTGCAGCTGAGTGCTCCAGTGGATGCATTTTTTTGGTAACTGCCACATAACTAAGGTGGAGGAGTTTGCTTATTTTTAACAAGAGAGTGTTATTGTCTCCATGTGTTAAAATATTTAGTTCTCTATAAAAAATTCAACCTCTGTGGATGCAGAAGTGGATTTGATTCCCCTGCTGCAGCTCTGGCCAGTAAGGGAGAGAAAATACAGGAGGATGAGGAGGAAAAAATATAATAATTGGAAAGGATGCCCCCATGGTAAGAGGGGCTTTGTTTTAAAATATGGAAAATTTTCTGTACCAAAAATCAGATTTTCAGCGTGGAAAATCACTCCACACATGGTGCTGCACAGACTGAGCCATGGCTGTGGCTTGAGAAGCAAAGTGACTTTTGCTGTTGAACCACACAGAGTAAACCCCAGATCAGTGGCCCTGGTGAGGAATGGGCTCTGTGCTGCTGTGTCCCCATTTCTGCTGAGGGGAGTCTGCAGAGCACTGAGCCATTTGCACCTTCAGGGTTTCTCTCCACACACGGTCCTGAGCACTTGGAGCTAAAAATGAGGGACAATGCCCTCCCCTGGAGCCCACCAGGATGCAGGAGGGCACCCTCCTCCTCCTCCCTGCTCCAGGAATCCCGTGTGTGGCTTCCCTATGGAGCCAGGGGCTGCAGCCATGCCCCGGCCCCTTGGCCACCAACCCTCTGCATGTTATCACTGTTATTATCATGGTTGTTGGTGAGGACTGGGAGATGAACTCGAGAAACCACCGAGGAGCTGTGACAGCGAGTGCCTGGGATGCTGCTGCTGTTGCCATGGTGACCGTCCCCGCTCCGGGGACCCCGAAATCCTCATCACCCCCCTCAAGTGCCCCTGTCACCGTGTGCTGCACAAAGGATCTCGTTTCTTTGCCAGAGGAGAAGCCCCTCTGTGTCCCCACCCCCACTGTCCCTCCCCTGTCCCCTTTCCCATCCCATCCTCCCTGGCTCTGCTCCAGCTGTTTCCTAGAAAGGCTGAAACCAAAGATGCTCTGGCTGTCACAGGAGATCCCGGCCAGGCACCACCAAAGTGACAGCATCGCTCCTGAGGCCACCAGCAGCCATCTGACCCCCTGGGCTACCTGGAGAAAAACATTCCTGTCCAGGTTTTAACTGGCATGGCCTGGCCTCCTGTGTCTGTGGAGTTGGGAACGCTGGTTCAAATATTCTCCAACACTGAGCTTTAAAAAAAAAAACCAACCCCAAGCACAGCTTGAATTTGTGTTTCCACTTAAGGGACCCTTAACTGACAATCACCTAAATCCACCTGAGCTCCCCCAGACTGTGGTGGGATGCTCTGGCCATCCCAGCACACCCCTGTGGACAGGGGGAAGGACAGGAGCTGGAATGGTTACGCTGAAGGGGAGATGGAGCTGGGCAGAGCAGGCAGGGCCGGAGTTGGACACGCTGCAGGCAGGGACAGCCGGACACACGGCAGGCAGGGACAGGCAGGGACAGGCAGGGACAGACAGACACTGCAGGCAGGGACAGCCCGACACACGGCCGGCAGGCCAGGCAGGGACAGGCCGGGANGGCAGGCAGGACAGGCAGGGACAGGCAGGGACAGGCAGGGACAGTCGGACACACTGCAGGCAGTGCAGGCAGGGACAGGCAGGGACAGTCGGACACACTGCAGGCAGGACAGGCAGGGCCACAGCCAGGCTGCAGCAGCTCCATGCCAGCCTCTGCCCAGCCCAGCTCCTGTCTCCACTCCGAGCTGAGTCAAGGCTGTGAGAGACAACTGAACACGAAACGTGAAGAGCAGACCCCATCTGTAGGGGCTGATAGCGGCCCCTGCACACACGAGCAGAACCAGCACCAGCCAGGCTGCAGCTCCAGACCCTGGAGTGCTCCCAGAGCTCAAGGACACGCTGGCACCTTGTTGAGGGCTCCGAGGAGCTGCTGACAGACCCATCTCCGGTGCCGGCTCCGTGAAGTCACTGCTGCCATGTGAGGAGGAAGTGAAACATTTGCATGAGCTAAAAATTTTCCCCTTCACCGTGCGAGGCTGAGGAGCTGCAGCACGCCCCCTCCGCCGCCCTCCTCACCACGGAAACGTCCTCTCCCGGCTGGATCAGTCCTATTTGTGCTCCCAATCCCCATGCCTGAGTCATGGCAGAACAGAACAGCCTTTCTTGGCAAAAATATATTTCCCCAACACACGCAGTTACAGGATGTGCTCGACTCCACAAGCTCCCTGAGTATTTTTAATGATGCTGAAAGGGATCGTTAAGCCTGGAGTTAGGATTAGGATGCCCTCATTCTTAATTCTCACTGTCAGGCAGACAGTGACCTCCAGTTCCTGCTCTCTCTTGAGCTCAGCTGACAACACCCAGCAGGATGTGGCTGCTGTCAGCAGGTGAAATGAAAACAACCCCCAGGATTGGTCACAGGTTTCTCTTTAGAAGGGAATGTTAAGATGTGACAGGGCTCAGGGTTGCTGTGCTGCTCTCTGGGGTGGTGACAGCCCTTCCCCAGCCCAAGGCAGGAGCTGGCAGCAGCCTGGCTCTCTCTGCACACGGAATTTTGACAACCCTTGGCACCTGACGGGACACCCCCTTCCAGCACAGCTCTGCTCCAGCCCAGCAGGAATGTGGGAATGCTGCAGGGCTGTTTGCTGGAGGGTGCTGCTGCTGGCCTGAGCTCCCAGAAGGATCTGTGCCTCCCTCCCAGCTCCTGGAAGAGGACACTTTTCAAACAAATATTTAGACCCCTGGAAAGGCAAGGATTGATTCTTGGGGTGAGGTCTGTACTGTTGGAGAGTTATTCCAGCAACAGATGGAGGCAGCATCCCTTTCTGCTCCAGAGGCCTGTGCCAGCAGCCACAGGATGCAACAGCAGCCACCCAGAGAGGCTCCTTTGGCTGCTCCCCTGATCCTGCTCTTCCAGACAAAAGCAGCACCTTGTGTGAGCCCCATTCCTGGACCCCCCTCAGTGTGAGATCCCAAGCCTCAGTGACAGTCACTCCTGATGGATCTGTGCTTTCCCAAGCCTGCTGAAGTACCTGAGGATTTTAGGATATTACAGCCTGTCTCCACATCTGCTTTATTTCCCCAGACAAAAGGTTTTCCAGTAATTTTTGCTCTCCTCCCTCCCCTACCTCCTCACTCTCCTACTGTTTCCAGCCTCATCTGAAGCCCACGTTACACAAAGCAAAGTTCTAAACCCAGCGTGTGAGGTGGCCCTGGTTTCTGCTTAATGCTGCTGTATTTAATTGCCTGCATCCCAGGGATCAAAGAGGGATGCAGTGGGAAATCCAGGAGGCAGCAGGCAAGCGTCAGTATAATTTGATGCCTGACTTTCTGCTCATTAACCCAATTCCTTTGAACTCGAGCAGGAGATGCAGTAACACATCACTGGCAACCAACCTCCCAGGGATGCCAAGAGGGCTGAGTCCCGGCTGAGCTGCAGAGAGATGAGCTGATGATGCTGGAATTTCCCAGCCCGCACAGAGGAAAACTTCAGGAGTGCTGATCCCGTGTCAGTCTGTCCAAGAAGCTGCTGACACAGGGAACCTCACACAATCCCTGCATTCCAGGCACTCTCCTTTGCATCTCTTCCTCTCTCTTTGGAAAAGAGCTTGAGAATTTGATAATCAGATTTATTATTGGTATTCTGTATCCTCACCTACAAGAAGGATGGAGAGGGACTTGGGACAAGGGCATGAAGAGACAGGACAAGGGGGAATGGCTTCCCACTGCCAGAGGGCAGGGTTAGATGGGATATTGGGAAGGAATTCCTCCCTGTGAGGGTGGGCAGGCCCTGGCACAGGGTGCCCAGAGCAGCTGTGGCTGCCCCTGGATCCCTGGAAGTGTCCAAGGCCAGGCTGGACAGGGCTTGGAGCACCCTGGGACACTGGGAGGTGTCCCTGCCCGTGGCAGGGGTGGCACTGGATGGGCTTTGAGGTCCCTTCCCACCCAAACCATTCCATGACTCTGTGACACAGGGTAAGACCGACAACTGTTTAAAAGTGATTTCTGAGTAACTTCAGAACTGTACTCAGAGGCCAGCTGTACTGCAGGCCCAGCCAGGCACGAGGCACCAGAACTGTGTGGAAGCCTCCTCCCTGTGACCCTGTCCTCGTGCCCCTCTGGTATGAACTGTGTGACACACACACACACAGGGACCCACGGAGCTGACAAAACTGTCCTGCACTGTGGGAACAGAAATGGCATCAGAGGTTGGTCTGCAAGTCCAAGATCACCTAATCACAGAATCCCAGACTGGTTTGGGTTGCAAGGGGCCTTGAAGCCCATCCAGTCCCACTCCTGCCATGGGCAGGGACACCTTCCCCTATCCCAGGGTGCTCCAAGCCCCGTCCAACCTGGCCTTGGGCACTTCCAGATGGGCAAGGTGGGCATGACCTGCTCTGGAGTTGCAGGATGAGAGCTGGCCTGGCTCACTCCACGTGATCAATGGCCAGTCGGGGATGCCAGTGGGACAAGAAGATGTGTCTGGATAAAGCCAATTTCCTTCCAACTACGCTGCAGAAAACCCCTCTTTATTTCCCTGTTTGAAATTCCTGACTTGGATAAACCAGCAGAGCTGCTCTGCATGATCACCTGCACACACCTGAGGGGTGAGCACAGCCCACCCCTCACTGCAGCACCCACAGTGCCCACACCAGCACAGGGGCTGGGGCTGACCCAGCAAAGCAACCGGGCTCAGCAGCACTGAGGGTGCCCCTGACCCTGCAGAAAGGGCACCTACACATCAGGGGTCTCCTCTGCTCCTTTCCTCACCTTCACTTCATCACCCACCACCTCTTCCCTGGCTCGTTACCTCTGCTTAAAAATTTATACAGCCCCTGCTTAAACATTCTGTGTGCTTTGCTCACGGGGATCTGCGGGGACGTGACTTGGGACTCGATGCATATTTAGGGATATTCCAGCTGGGCAAGTACCCTGAACAAGCACTTCTGAGTCTGCTGGAAACAAAACAAGGAGGATGACAGGGCCTGAGATGAAACAAGGGAACCAAGCCCATCAGGGCTCTGTCAGCAGGGCCTGGTGAAGCAGGACACACCTCGAAGGAGCCGGGGCTGAGCCAGAGCTCAGCTCCTTCCCCACCTGTGCTCACAGGGAAACCCACCTGCACTCACCTGTCCAGGCACAAAGAACTGCAGGTTCATTAAACCTGGAACCAGCAAACCCCGTGGAGGCACCAGTTCAGAGCAGCTCAGATTAAAGACAAACTTTCCCAGGAAGAGCTGTCAGCAAGGAGTGGGAAGATGCACCAAGGGACTGAAGCTGTGCTGAGAACAGACTTTTATCAGACACAGCTGCACTGGCAGAGCTTTTTGGAGAGGGGGACTGAGGTGAGGGGTTCAACACTTGTCCTCAGAGATAAAGGGCACGATGAGATGGGTGAGAGATGGATCCTGGGACAGGTGGATGCTGTCCCCTCCACCCCACAAGGCTTCAGCCCCCATCTCCCCTGACATTTACACCTCCTAAGTCACTCGGAATCCCAGCCTGGAGGCCCAGTCCCTGTCAGATCTCTGCTCTGAGAAAAGGAGATAAGATGTGAGTGGCAGGATCTTCAAAAGACAGAGGAAACTGCAGTAACCCAAGGCCTAAGGGGCAGGAATTCAGTTAAACCCGGGGAATTCACCCTGAGGCTGCCCCAGAAGCCAAGGGCAGCTTGAGGCTGGTGAAGGCTCCAAGTGGGAGCAGGATCCTGCAGCAGATTCACAGCCTGGGACAGGAGCTGACCTTTCTAAGTGCAGAGGAAAGTTGAGAACCTTCCCCTGGAAAGTTTATGGTTAAAAATAAGCTCTTGGTAAAAACCACAAAGCTGTTGCACACTAAACCTTTGCCACCCCAAACTTCCTTCTGCTCATGGTTGATATTTGGGAGTGAAAGAAGAAATAAAATTCTATCTTTTGAAAACAAAGGTGCACTTCAGCCTGGTTCCCTCCTGGTTCCCCACTCCACCCCCAAATCTCAGAGACAGGGAGAACACTAATGAATAAACTAAGTGCCAAATGAACTGCCAGGATGCCCAAATGATCCCCACCTCCCTGGGGGAAGGCAGGTCAAAGGCAGCCCTCCCGTGGCTCTGCCTGGCTGCTGGCACACGTGGATTTCTCCGCAGTGGCCACGGAATGCAAATGCACCAACTCCTCCCTGGGAAGCTCCCGTGGGAGATGAGAGGGAGGAGGACTCAGCTGTTATGCCAAGGGTGGTGTTTAGAAGAAAAGGACCCAATCCTCAGGCAAGCTGGCTTTGTCCATCCCCTGCTGCTGGGAGCGACGGACGGCTCTGTCAGAGAGCAAAGCCAACTCCAACCTCAACCCGCCCCGAGCCTGTCCAGGCTTACACCTGAATCCCTCCTCTCCCTGCTACTCATAACCACCTCCGACCCACGACTGAAGATGTTTTCCTCTGGGTTAATGAGCTGTGCAGTTGGAAGTCAATTGATTTCCAAGCATCCACCGCTCCCGGCGGGAGCAGCCCCTGATGCTGAGTGCCCAGCTCGGGGCTCAGGGGGTGTCCGGGGGGTCCTGCACATTCCCACGTGTTCCCTGCACGTTCTGGCTGTCCCAGAGAGGCTCAGGGACCTCCCTGGCAGTGACAACAAAGTGAAACAGGTGCTAGGACAGAGGATCACTAAACATCTTAGGGATTTCCTTCCAATCTGCAGCCAGGTTTGCATTGAGCTCAGCATGGTTGAATTCTCTGACCAAACCTGGAGGAAGTTGCCTGGCCAGGGAACAATCCTGCTAACAGAGCATCCCTTAGGAGCTAAGCTGACAGGCAGACAGCTTTTACCTCTTTGACTAAGTCTTTTAAGAAAGGCAACCACACCAAACCCCAAAAGTAGGTCAGTGTTGGCCATCCTGCCCTTTCCCACTCTATTTTTAGCTCTAACTACAACCACAACACAACATTGCTACGAGCTACAGGAGATGTGTGATCACAACTGACACGAGACTGGCACGACCCTACACGAGGGATCCACAATCCCAGGGAGTTCATGGACACTGGGCCAGCAGCACAGCCCCTCTGTGTTCAGGGAACAGTTATTTCTTTTGGTATTTTTCTCCACATCAGTATGAACAAAACACGCCTCTAATCCTGTGGGCAAGATCATGGAATGGTTCGGGTGGGAAGGGATGTTAAAGGTCAGGCAGTGCCACCCCCTGCCATGGGCAGGGACACCTCCCACTATCCCAGGGTGCTCCAAGCCCCGTCCAGCCTGGCCTTGGACACTACCAGGGTGCCAGTTGCTGCCACAGCTTCTCTGGGCAACCTGTGCCAGGGCCTCTCCACCCTCACAGGGAGGAATTCCTTCCCAATATCCCATCTAACCCTGCCCTCTGGCAGTGGGAAGCCGTTCCCTGTGTCCTGTCGATCCAAAGTCCCACCCCAGCATGGTCAGTGCTGCTCCCCTGCCCAGGGTTGGACCAGGAGCACCAAGGTCATTCCAGGAAGGAGATTTGCCCTGTGGGAGGATGAGGCAGCCCAGGCCTGGCAGTGACAGCTACAGGAGGTGGTGACAGTTTGGGGCGTGACCTCAAACTCATCAATCACAGCAGATGTCTCAGATGTCAAAAACACAAAAGCCCTTCCAATTTATTTGAAGTAAATAATGAGGTAACAGCCTAGACAGGAACAGCAGTGATGACCCAGCCTTGCTCACCTCGGTGTCACACCCGGCACCCCCTGACACCACTCCTGTCCCTCCCGTGTGCCCTGGGCTCCCTGAACTGGCACCTAAAGCAGCCCTGCTGCTCCCCCTACACAAGTGAGCACTGAAGGTTTTTTCCTAAACTTGAATCTGTCCCAGCCCCTGTTTTGCTTTGCTGTCACTGCTGGGGAGGTCCCTGAGCTCCTCCAGGACAGTCCCCTGGTGGGGAAGGGCAGGACCCCACAGACACCCCGAGCTGGGAGTTTGGCTGCTGGGGCTGCTCGTGCTGGGAGAGTTGGATCATTGGTTGTTCTGGAATAAAGGAGGCTCAGCGGGGACCTCCTGGCTCTCCACAACTCCCTGACAGGAGGGGGCAGCCAGGGCAGGTCGGGCTCTGCTCCCAGGGAACGGGGACAGGACAAAGGAAACAGCCTCAAGCTGCGCCAGGAGAGATTTAGGTTGGATATTGGGGAAAATTCCTTCACGGAAAGTTGTCAAAGCCTGGCACAGCTGCCCAGGCCAGTGAGGGAGTCACCAACCCTGGAAGTGTCCAAAAGCCGTGTGCATGTGGCACTGGGGGACACGGGCCAGTGGCAGCACTGGAGGAAAGGTTGGACTCGATGATCTCAGAGGGCTTTTCCACCCCTGATGATTTCACCATTCCATGATGAGAACCCTGAGGTCGAAGCCCCCAGCAGAGAGGAGTCACCGGCACCGATCCCTCCCCCTGCAGCTCCTCAGCCCCAGGTCCCTCCCACAGCGGGAGATGCTGGTCCCTGTCACTGTGAGGTGACACATCCCGACTCCTCCTGCTGCACGGGGTGTGAGCACAGCCTGCACGGAGCCCTCCTTCAGCCACCAGGCGAGGCCTGGGCCAGCCTGAGCTTCCTTCAAAGCTCACTCCCTCCCAAGCTGGTTTTTTCGGCCCTGTTCCAAGCTCATCCTCATTCCTTTCTCTGGTTGTTCGTGGATTCTCCTGGCCAATTTGCAGGATACAGCACCAGTGGAGCTGTTGGAGAGGCACAAGAGGACTATTAACATTCAAAAGTCTTCATGTAATTCCGCATTATAAAGCAAATTAATTCCAGCCTGAGCCAGACTCAACCCCAACGAGCGGCTGGGCAAGCGCGTCCCTCACACTGCAGATGTCCAACTGAGGCAAACACAGGCAGGGGTGAACACTTTGGGAATTGCATCCCTATCCCACTAGCCCCAAAGTGGGACCAGTTCAACCGCTGGAGACATCTCCTGCTCAGACGGGGAGGCGGATGGTGGAGTGAAGGTCCTGAACACAGACCTGTGGTGGCATTTTGGAGACCCTGGGGACAGCCCCTGTCCCCAGGTGTCACTGCAGAGAGGCAGGAGGCTCCTGCAGGCCCCACATCCCACCTACAGCCCTTGGCAGATCCCTGACACACCACAAGGGGGGTAAAAATCACCTCCCCTGGTTCAGTCTACTCAAACCCCCACTTCAAACCGAGTCGTGCCTGCACTGGGGATGCACCTGATGTTCCCTGACTCTGGAAAACAGGAGCCTGTCCTGCATCACCTCCAGCTGATGCTGAGCAAGGCAAAACACAACATGTGCTGGCTGGGGAGGTGACGAATTTATGAGTAAGCGTTTTAAGCACCCATTTTACTCTCATCAAAAGTTCCTGGGGAGGAAGTGTCACTGCCTGGATTTGGATGTGAGCACCAAGCCCAAGTGAGCCAAGGCTGAAAAGTTTGCAGCAGCCCAGGGTCACTGGATTCAGGCACCAGAAAAGCTTTCCTTTCCCCTTTTCCACATTAAAAAGGAAGGAAAAGGATCCATTCAGATGATGCTGTATTCTGCACATGGCTGCAGGCTCCACAAAAGCATCGTTTATGCTTCCACGAGGAGCATCCAGCAAGATGTTCTGTGAGCGGAGGAACGACTGCAGTGTGCTCTCCCAAAAGATAAATAAACCCAGCAAACCACTCCTTACACCCCTGCCCTGTCCCTCAGCACCCTCCCCTCACACCCAGCCTGCCTTTTCCATGCTGGGATATTCCTGGTGGGCTGAGGAAGCAGCAAGGCCAAGTGCCAGGGACTCTGAGCCCCCCACAAAGATTTCAGGATCTGTCTCGTTAATCAAAACAAGCCATTTTCCCAAAAAAACCCTCACAGAGAATGATCTTTGCTACCTCTCTCCCTCACTGTCACATCTCAGGATACAGCAGCCACATAAAGCCCTGTTTCCCTGGGAAACCAAGCTAAAAATAGCAGGGCTGGCTGGGGCGACTGGGCTGGGGTTTCGGAAACTGCAGTTGGGATGGGATGGACCAGGGGTCCAACACCCCTTGGCTGAGCCCGGGTGCTGAGGGCCCCCTGGAAATCACTGCTGTCCCTGTGCCACATGTGCAGAAGGACTGTCCTGCCTGCTCAGGGACAGCTCAGCCCACCCAGCCTCCCTGGGGAGGGATGGAGCACGACTGGAACCCACCCAGGCCAGGCTCAGCTTCCAGCGGCGTTGGGGACGGCTGGAGCCCCCGGGCAGGAGCTGGACACGACCAGGGGTGGTCACCAGCAGCCCAGGGGGACCCGTCCCCATGGCCTGGAGGAGGTGACAGCCCAGGTCCTGCTGGATTCACAGCTCAGCTGCTGTGACTCTCCTCCCACGGGCACCTCCGTGAGGAGAGGAGCCAAGGAAGGAACTCCTGTGCCAGGGGATCGGGGCTGGGGGGACTGGGGGGGTTTGAGGGGGGGCTTTCCAGAGCAGCTGCGGCTGCCCC
>WBMZ01005517.1:0-45126 GCA_013400975.1 Atrichornis clamosus
CTCCGCCCTGCCACGCGCACGCGCGCCGGGCCGCTGGTGCAGAGGTTGTGCGGCCCCGGTAGGTGGCGCTGTCCGTCGCGTTCGCTGCCCTCGGCCAGGCCCAGCGGGCGGGGTCGCGGCGGTGGCTCCCGGGATTCTCGCTCCCCGTCCCGGTCTCGTCACGGGTCGCCGTGGGGTGCGGGCGGAGCTCTAGGATGTGGAAGCTGGTGCCCGCCTCGGGAAAAGGTGAGGGAACGGCAGAAACCACCGTTGCTCCGGCGGGCTGGGCCCGGGCACCGCGGGCCCGTTCCCCGCCCCGGTATGGGGCC
Organism: Atrichornis clamosus; assembly: GCA_013400975.1. Lineage (NCBI taxonomy): Eukaryota > Metazoa > Chordata > Aves > Passeriformes > Menuridae > Atrichornis > Atrichornis clamosus. The sequence continues at coordinate 309 of WBMZ01005517.1, forward strand.
TGCGCGGGTTCCCGTGGCGGCCTGAGGCTGGAACCCGCTGGCCCGGGCGGTGCCTCCGGATGCCGGCTGTGCTGGCATGTCGGCTTCCCCCGGGCTGGCCGCAGCCGGGCTTGCGTGGCCGTGCTTCTCGGGCCGAGCTGCCTCGGGCCGGTGGTGATGGAAGTACTCGTTGCCCTGGGCACTCGTCCACTGTGAAACCTCCGCTTTGCCCTGGAGCACTGCAGACTGCAGTTCCTGTTAAATCTAGTAGGGCTTCTTTTCGAACCTGTGTGGGATGTCTTCACGTGCTGCAGGACACAGAGTGATGCTTTGAAATACCTGAAGAGTTGAGGTCTGGGGCAGCAGTCAGCCTCAGGTGTCTCTCAGAAATGGTGTTTAACTATTGTATTGATGTTTCCAGGACCAAGCGTTGAACTTCTTGATGTTTCTTGAATGCAGAGTTTTGAAACTAAATCGCCCCCCTACGTTTCTTCATGTTTTCTTGTCCATAGGCTCTTTAGTAATAGGTATCATATAATATGTATATTTCTTCCTAAGGAACAGACCTATCAAAACTGCATTTGCTCTCTATTTCCTAGTTCACTGCGAGAGTATTTTGGATGTTTGATTTATTTCCTGGTGGCAACAGTACCTAATCCTATTGAAATGAACTGAGTTCTTTCTTACTGCCTGTAAAGCTCTTGAGCAAGAGCCAGAAACTATCATATTGTCATGCTATTCAGAATGATCATTTCTGCACAGTTCATATTTGGAAAGTTATTTGCCCAGAGTTGATTACTAGAACTTAATCTATAGTTATACATTTTCATCAAGAACCATTTCTGGTTCTGTTGACCAGTAGCAGCACACCTTTGGAATGGAATCAAACCCTTCACTGGGCAGCCACCATGGGGTGTTGGTGACAGGTAGAAAGCATAAGCTAAAGCATAAGCATTGGTCAGGGACTGAACTTACTAAGTATCAGTTTGATTTACACTGTAGATCTCCTTACATTCATTAGGAGGGCATTTTCCTCTGAACCTCTTAATCAGTTATGTGAATAAATTATATACCCTCAAAAAATTATGTACCCTTAAAAAGGTACATAGGTTTTGGAAAAGCTATCTTACATTGTGATTTTTTTTTTTCTTCTAAATGTTACACTTAATCTTCAAGAAAGTGTTGATAAATGTATATTGTCCTTGAAAAGAGTGTGCTGCCACTTTTGTAACTGCTTTGTTTATCATTAAATGTATCCTTCTATAATGGCCAGTGCAAGGGAGCAAGACAGAAGAAGAGGTTTTGCCTATAAACTAAATGCATAATTCTAATTAGCTCAATGAGAATCACAGAATTCAGAAACATGGAATATTCTGAGTTGGAAGGGACCCACAAGAATCATCGAGTCCAGCTCTTAAGTGAATGGTCCAAACCCACAGCCTTGGCATTATTAGCACCCTGCTCTGACCATAAATGATGCTTGACAAAGTTCAGACTCAGATGTACTACAGACTTCTCAATGTCTCTTACGTGCTTTCAGTATTTTGGTGTATTACATAAATGGATATTTTTCTGTCTCTTGTTTATTTCCAGGAGAGCCATATCGGCTTTTAAGTGGTATAGAATATGTTGTTGGACGTAAAAACTGTACAATTTTAATTCAGGATGATCAGTCCATCAGTCGAAGTCATGCAGTTCTGACAGTAAGCCAGCCTGAAGCAACCGCTGTAAGTAGCCAGCATTTTACTGCATTATCAATATACTGTGTGGATAATTCAGTCTGCCATGACCATGCATACTCTCATTTTGCTCTCACCAGTGTTTTATGCTTGGAGTAGAACCATTGATCACGTCTTTTTTTTAATTTTGATATTTATTTTTTTCCTTAGGTGTGTTTGCCTTTGTTGAGGAATTTAGCAGCATAATTTTGGTGGTCCAAGCTTCCTTTTATCCCAGAATGAAGATTCACTAGGAATTTGTATTAAAATAATAATAGCAGGAAAATTATGCAATTAAATTTCATTACATAGACAAATTTTACATCTTGGTTCACTTGGGAAGTGCTTCAGTTGTTTTACTGCAGACTTAGTTTCTGTTTCATTTCACATCATTGATTCTGTATTTGCTTAGAGTGCGGAAAATAAAAATGTACCAAGGAGAATTAGGAACCAGCAATTCATTGTCACTTAAGTGTTGTGACATTTACGGATATTTTGAAGTCAGCAGAAATTTCATTTCTGTAACCTTATGTAGTGTTCAAAATAAAATACATAAAATGCATTTGTCCTTTTAATACTGCAAATATTGAGTGAGTGCAGCAGAGGGATGTGAAGGTGATGAGGGGACGGGAGCACCTCAGTAGTGAGAAAAGGCTGAGGGATCTGGGCCTGTTTAGTCTGGAGAAGAGATGACTGAGAGGGGACCTCATCCGTATCTGTAAGTATCTGAAGGGAAGGTGTCAAGTGCCTGGAGCCAGGCTCTTCCCAGTGGTGCTGACCAATAGGACAAGAGACAAGGACAGAAACTGGAACAGAGGAACTTCCACCTGAACATGAGGAAGAATTTTGCTGTGAGGGTAACTCCGTACTGGAACAGATTGCTCAGAGAGGTTGTGGAGTCTCTATCTGTGAAGATACTCCAAAATAACCTGGAGACAATCCTGAGTGACGTGCTGTAAGGAAACCTGCTTGAACAGGCAGGTTGGACTAGATCAGCTCCAGTGGTCCCTTCCAACCTTACCCATTCTGTGAAATAGCATATAGCTACATGGCAGAATTTCATAAAAACAAGCTGTCAGTGTTCTCATTGGCTGGTGAACCATTTTGGAAATCTAACAGTGTCCAGCCTCTTCTCAAGAGATGCTGGTGTCTCCCTGCCGTGCAGCTTGGGGAAGACTAGCAGTCCTCATGGAAGGAAGTGCGAGAAAGTGCCTTCAGGTGATCTTAGGCTTTTACTTACTATTCAGCCCTATGCCCAGGATAGGACTGAATGGTGAATAAAAACATAAATCTCTGAGCCTGGCTAAATCCCACTAATAGAGACATAGGGCCAATGAATGACTGCCATGCACAGTCTTCAAAAAGAAGTGTAATCTCCAAAGAGGTTTAAGTGTAAGAAGCACAGAAGTTCTGAAGCTAAAAATATGTATATTTTTTCTCAGTCCTTCACAGTGAAAAAAATAATTACACATAGCCAGCCTCATTGTCCAAAGTCTTTATTTAAGATGGTATTTTGTGGGCTGCTGCTTATTTATCCACTGCTTTGATCCACAATGATTGTAACTTGTTTCTGATAAAGTTGTCTCATTCTGATAAAATATAATGGCTTATTTATGTTTATTTTCAGAGTCAATCTCTCTCAGTCCCTACATTAACAGTAAAAGATACATCTAAGTATGGTACCTTTGTTAATGGATCAAAACTCAATGGTGCTTTAGTGTCTTTGCAGTCTGGTGACAGAATCAATTTTGGAGTCTTTGAGAGCAAGTTTAGGTAAGTGCTCTGATTATAAAATACCAAGTAAAAAAATTCAATTTTTGAAAAGAGTATTTTAGCACATCGTACAACTTTGCAAGCAATACAGCAATGATGAACTTTTAGAACCAAAGAAGATGAGTAATATTTTGCCTATGTTCCACACCAGCTTCTGAGCTAGTTTGCCATTGTGTTTTTATAATAAAATCTATTTTGACACTAGGAGATTAATATTGTTGATAGTAAAGTATTGGCATTTTAGAAGATGATGTGTCATGCACAGTGAGTGTTTTCAGGCTCGCTTAGGCAAAGAATAAAATCCTGCACCAAATGAGAAGAAGGGAGGAAGGTTTAGGGTAGGGAGAGATTTTGTCTGAGCCCTTGTTGACTGTTGATAATGTAAGGAGAAAAGAACTGACATTGCTGGAGGTTGCTTTGAGCAGCACTAGCTTGTCGCTGTGATGTATGCCTGCATTCTCTTCTGTGAAACCAACTTGCTATTTTTTTCCAAATTTAACATGGTAGCCAGTGCTATCTGTTTATATGTAGGAAGCATTCCTTGACATGAAGTGGCAGATAAATAGAAAAAGTCTAATGATGATTAAAATCAGTGTTAAAGCAACCAGAAGGTGCCTTTGTGCCTTAAAATTTTATTCAGTTTTATAACTGCTGCTGGTATGGTTTATTGTTAGAAAAAATCTGGCATTCTCCTCCAATTATTACAATAAATTATTTTTTTATATTTTAGGTAAACATACCTGAAACACAGTACAGGAATCATATCATGAGACCAGACACGTAATGACTGTTGTACTAGAAAGATTATTTAAATTTCTTTCTACTTTGTAGACTAAAAATGAATTATTGGAATTTGATATGGAAGCTCTGAAAATATATAAAGACTTATGGTCAAGAATAATGGCAATGTTAGGAAAATGTTACTTGAAATTGCATTCTATGCCACTGTATTTTTTAAGCACTAGCCTGTTGGTTACCTGTTCTTTTGAGCATACTTTTGGCTTTGGAAGCACATAATCAAGTTACTTTTGATGTTCCCAGACCTTGCACTATTCTTGAAGCACTAATTCTTTGTCTGTGAAAGACCCACGAATCCATAGAAATATTTCAGACATCAGGTCAAATTGTCATTAATTTTTATGAATAAAAATTAATATTTACATTCTTCAGGAAATTTTAAAGCAGGAATTTCTCACTTTGATCTAGGTAAGAATATGGGTTTGTTTGGGTTTTTTTTCCTTCAGATTTTTTTTGGGCACAAACATAATGGTTAAGTCAGCTCTGTTCATCATCATGATTGGCTGAAATAACTTCAGCAATTCTCTTTTACTTGTTCTTTGCAGAGTGGAGTATGAACCTTTGGTCGTCTGCTCCTCATGTTTAGATGTAGCTCAGAAAACTGCTTTAAATCAAGCCATCCAGCAGCTTGGAGGCCTTGTAGTGAATGAATGGACAAAAGAGTGTACCCACCTTGTAATGGTTTCAGTAAAAGTTACTGTTAAGGTATGGTGAGCTTTTGCATATTGATAGCATTGCTTCGCAGTTTTCTCACAAATGCAAATTAAATTCTAGACCTGTTCAAGATTTTTCTCTACAAAACTGTAGTCAACTCTTCTTTTTCCAAGTTTAGAAGATATGCATATCAATGGGAGGTTGAAGGGAAAGAAGATGAAAAAAGTCAGTTTTGAAGACTTACTGATTTTCATAATTTGCCTTCTACATTTTCATAACTTTAGTCAAGATATCAATTAAAAGCTATGCTATTAGAAGTAAAACTGTCCCAGAAGCAAAAATCAGTATTGTTTTATTTGTTTGTGTGACATTTTCCACATCTTAGATCTCGAAAAGCTAATGTCAGTTGAACAATATTCTGTCTGAAATTTTTACATGCAGTAAATTTATATTTTGTGTCTTTTCAGACTATATGTGCTTTGATTTGTGCTCGACCAATTATAAAACCAGAGTTTTTTCCTGAATTAATCAGAGCCATTCAGTCCAGGCAACAGTTGCCAAATCATGAAAGGTAAGTTGCCGAATCATCATGTTTACTATGTCACAGAATGAAATTTATGGGAGTTACATTATCAAATAATGACATATTTATCTGGTAATTTTTTACATCATATGTGATTCACAGTAATCTTATTTGTGGAAGAATGCTTAATATGACACATGTTTTAATATTCTGGCAATTTTCTTGCTGTCATTCCTGGAGTTACACAATGAGCTCATGGAATTGCCTTTATGCTTGGAGATGTTACTATCTCTAAATAGGAACCTGTTTTGTTGTTGAGTTTAAACGTTGCTTCAAACACTTCTGGGAGTTGATACATAAAAATCAAGAAAGTATATTTTTATAAAAGAAATTGTATCAAGTTTATTTCATTACGTAGACATATTTTCCCAGTGTACAGTTAGTTATTGAGTTTACAGTAAACTCTGGTTAAAACAGAGTTAGCCAGATTGTTTAATTTCCTTAAATAGCACAGGTTTTTAATTAATCTGCTAAGAGATGAAGTGAGACTAATGTGCATTGGCCTTCACTACATGAGAATAAAATATTCTTGTTTTCATGGTTAAATTAACTTGAAAAGGGAATTCTTAATTTGGAATAAGTAAATCCTGCAGAATAGCTCTTCTGGTTATTTTTCTATGTAAGAAAGTAAAATAGTCCCAATATTGTATGTGACAATTTGATCTGAGCCCATACTGCTGCTCTTTTTACCTTGAAAAAGGAGACAGTTGTGTTATGTTTGGGGGTTGTGGTTGTTGGTATTTTATTGTATGAACACATCATTTATGTGGGTGAGAAATTTCCACTATGTGTTTTTAAAAGGTAAACTGCATGGGTACTTTTTAAAAAATTACTTCTGTTCTTTTCATTCTTTGGACAATACTGTGAAATTAAATAGAGAATGAATGAGAATTGTAAAATACTTGAAAAATAACATGTAGAACTTTTCTCCCTGTTAACTGGCATTACAAACTTGTTAAATTACTTTGAATGACATAATTTTTCTGAATGTATTGTTTTAACCAGATGGATGCTGGACTCTAGTCAGTTGAGTTGGGGGAAATAAATGAAGAAGGATAGGAGTCACTTGGTGTTACATATGTATGGATTTATATATGTGCATAAATATGCATATGTGTTAGGAAATGGCAGTTTGTTTTCTTTTGAGGGTATGGTGGTTGCCATTGGTAGAATTTGAAGAATGAGGCTGGGCAGAAGGGCAGCTAAACAAACCTCTGGTGCATGCATGATAACAAACAAAACTGGAGAGCATTCACAATAAACTGTGCTTGGTATGTGGTAAAATATATTTCACAGAACAATACAGATTGTAAGCTGTAGCAATTGGTAGGAAATACTCTTTTGTTTCTAGGTGCTGCTTTACATTTGCAGGGGTTTATGTAATATGTCAAATCAGTCACCTGTGAGTGGTTTAAAGCTTATTTGATCTTCAGTTTCAGAAGAAAGGGAGAATCTTAATGAATTGTAACCTTCCCTTGTACTTTTGCGTTGTTTTGTAAGGATGTGAGAAAACTAAACAAATTAGTCAGTACTCTCGGAAATATTTTTCTGGCAGGTTTTTTGGGGTTTTTTTTGGTACTACACGTCATACAAGACATCAACAGGTGGTAATTGGTTGTGCAACCTGAAATTTGTTTGGTCTAATATTACCTGGCTGTAAAGCTGCTGTTCCTGTTTGTTACAGTACCAAGTAAACAGTGTCTTTGGCTCTTGGAACCAGGTTATGTGTTGCCCATTGCTTTAATACAGAAGTATAATTGAGCTTTTAAGTGCTCCCTAAAAAAGAAACAAGCGGATATATTTCCTTTTCTGAAATGTTTTTGCTAACTTTTAGGAGCTTGAGAGGAACTGAACTGGCTAAAATTTACTGATACTAGTAGTGTACACATAATGTAGCTTTCAAAGAGATTTCTGGCTCAAGCTAAATTAAAGAGCTGTTGTAATACACAGATCTGTGTTTAAAATAATTGCTGTAGTTTGAATAGGTAATATTTTTGTGATGTAGCTTGTGGGAAGATACCGAAAATTTGCTTAGCAGCTGTTTTCATTAAACTTCAAAAAGTACTTTTAACTTTGACAGGGAATCTCTATGTTGCACACTGTAGCTTGAGCGATGGGAGCTGGTATATCCTCAGAACACCACACAGCTTGGAGCAATACCAGTTTGGGTATGAAATAAGAAAAGTATATTGAGATGGTAATACAGGGTGACACTGTTAATTAAATTTTTACTATGACTGTAGATCTGATCCCCCCAAAAAATCTAGGGAAATATTATCTTAAAGTTTAAAAAAAAAAGTATTAAAGCTTCTATATTGTTTATACAAAGACTTCATGGAATTGCAAACCTGCAGTTCCTATATGAATGTGGGACTTCTTACTTGAGATTTTTTATGGTGAAGTGCATTACCCCAGTCCTCTGGTACTCTCTGACAACCTATGTGAGGAAGAACAGTAACTGAAGATTTCGCTAATGGCTGCATAAGTGCAGCCCTGTATTAAATAATGTGTTTTATTACTGCAGTAATAGTGCAGGGCTTTGAAAAAGTAGGAAAGTAACTGAGTCTTTAACAGAAACTCACCAAGGATCAAAATCTATTTATTGAGGGATTTAAGATCATAGAGGGTCTTTCCTGGATTATGGTGTTACTATTAAAAGCTTATGGGGCCAGAATACAAGGAGCACTTCAGAATCCTAAGACTGAAAATGACTTTTGAGCTTAGATCAGCATTGGAAAAGAGTTTATAAGGAAAATCAAAGGGTTTGGGTTGTTGGTTTGGTTTTTTTTTTGAGGTGGTCATCAAAGCTGTTTATTGAAATTTAAAAAATGAATACATTTTAATGTATTTATAGAGAAACTATAGTCCAGTTTAAAAGTAATGAAAACTGCTGTTTCTCCATTTTTATTCATCCTTTCATCTTTAAGGATGACTTTTCCCCTGTATTTATCTTATGTTAATAACTGTTTCTGTGGGACTCAATATGAGAAGTCTTCTGGCTTGATAACTAAAGTCTGAATCGCCCTATTTTCACCTTAAGTTAGTAGGCTTTATCATATCAATTTAATTTCAATGCAACAGTATTTTTGTAAACAGGTTTTAATAGGTTGATGAAACTGATCAAATACTCATATTTTGAAACCTGGTGGATTTAGGTTGATTAATTTTCATTGTGTACGTAAAGCTTCAAAAATTGATTGTGAAGAACACATAAGAACGAAGATTATTTAAAAGGAAGTGTAATTATACAGCACATTAATTGAATTGTGCATTTGCACTTGGGTGAAGTAGAACGTTTACGTGCTTATTCTTGTTCTCAGCTTGAAGTATATCAATGTTCACAGTGTTTGAGGAATGTTTTTCTGTTTACATATGCTCCATTTTTTAAAGAAACTTCAATATTTCAACATTCCGTGGAATATGTTTCTTGCTTAGACTCTGCCAGTCTTTGCTGTTAAACCAGATTTTGTTAGTGTGTTTCAGCATCTTTTTTCTTCCTGTGCAGTAGTATGAGAAGGATGTATAATCAGCAGTCAGATTAAAGAAAAGTAGTTCTGTGATCAGTCAAACTATGTACATAAACTGCTGTTTGTATACACATGTAGTACAGTATGGTTAAAATAGACCTACAGTTTCCATTTGTCCTGACATGTGCTTTCACCTTGCTCTGTAAGAGCTGCTGTAGTGGTGAATATGTAGCTCAAAGATCCTGTAAATACTATCCTGAAGTTATGAGTAAGATGCTTGTCTTAACTCCAGGGGCTTTTTATGTTGTGGGCATGCCATCATAAAGTGGAGCTGAGATCACAGGCTGTGACAAAATTCAGAGCTTCAGGGTAGAATTTTACTTTTGCCTCATATGTTTTTCAGCTGAACTGCTGCTCACTTTGCTTTTATCTGGCAAAACAATTGAGAATCTGTAGGGTGAATCTATCCCACCAACAAGAAAAGTGTACTTATCTCCTGTCATATCAGTAGGCTGTTCTTGCGTGTGGTGGTACACAATTTCTTGACACAGTAGAAGAGAATGAGTGGCTGTTCCCCCCTAAAGGGTAGAGGAAGCAAGATGACTGATTTTGTGTGGAATTTTACTATTATCTGGAGTAAGTGCAGAAAGAAGTTGCAGTCTCATTTGTCAGTATTGTTAGTGAGAATGTGAGTGTGTGTACAGCAGATTGGTTGAATACATTCCTAAAAGTGAAAAACGTTGTCTTAGTTACTGACGTAAAAAATCTTGGTCTTTTCTTTGATGTTGAGAAATTAGGAGCTCTGTTGTTTCCTAACAATGTTGAAAATTATTTATGTAAGTAGTTTTAACAGAGCAATGCAGTATTTTAACTTCAGAATTTTTAAAACAGAAAGGACTGAGTACTGATAAGTAAGTACGAATTTTGTAACTGTAATTTTCTGTTCTTGCAGCTTTTATCCTCCAGTTGATGAGCCTTCTATTGGCACTGAAAAGCTGGATTTATCTGAACATCATGAAAGGAAAAAAGTATTCAGTGGAAAAACTTTTGTATTTCTAACTGCCAAGCAGGTAATCAGGCTTTACATTGCAAAAATATTGCAGGGGTAGCTAAGCACATATTTGTTCTCTTTGAAATCACACTCATTCTGGGTTCATCAGGAAAGAAGGATTTCTGTGTATTTATCCTACAATACAGTGTCCTAAGCAAGATAAAATATAGAGGGAAAACCAGAATATATTACATCTGCAGTGGTGCATCAGTGAGAAGCATTACACTGATAGTTCAGTATTCTAAAACCTCCAAACTGACTGCATTCTAAGATTTTTTTTTCTTCTTTGCATTCTCATTTTAGCACAAGAAACTGGGTCCAGCAGTTATTCTTGGAGGAGGGGAAGTAAAGTTGATGACAGAAGGAAGAAAAGAAATGCCTTTCCTACTTTCTCCTGAAGTTTGTGTAGTTGATGTGGGTTTGACAAACTCTCAGATCTCAGGATCTGACTCTGTGAGAAACTGGACTGATTCTGTTCTGACTGCCTTGGAAAGGTGCAGCATTGTTCTCTTGTACAGTGGTAGGGTAATTTCAGAATTTCTGCAGAGACTTAGTCATGGTGTTTGCATACATATTCAAGCAGGAGGCTGCTTATAAAGAGGGCATTTTCTCATTGCTGTAAGTGTTTAGCATAGTAATTAAAACTTCTTGAAGCAGGAAGGAAGGAACTTTCCAGTTCCGTGACGATTTGATGGAATTTTTGTTTTCTTTTTTTATTTTTTTTTGGAGGATCCAGTTCTACAAAAATTCATTGTAATGAGGCTGCTTTGAAATTACAGATAGCAAGTAACTTTTCTTCTTACTATTTAAAAGAAGTTCAAATTAATGTATTCTAAGAATGGAAAATAGATAATATATGATATTTCAATAAATATATGTGTTTCATCACAAAGAGATGAGATTGAACCTTGAGGTCATGTGGTGCATTGTTGTGTAATTATTTTCATACAGTGTTGGTGAAGAGCAGCTTCTTTTAATGAAAATGAGTTTTTCTTTTGGTGGTAGGCTTTGTTTGAGAGGGCAGATTGCGTATTTTATAGATGTTAGGATTATTATTATGCCATTTTATTCAAATAGTGAAAGAAGCTGTCAATCCTTAACACATAAAGCTAGTTCCCCTAAATTTTCCTACTAGAGAGAGGAGATTGTACTCAATCTTTTCTCATGGCTGTAGTACAGAAAAAGCGGGGGGGTGGGTGTGTGTGTGTGTGTGCCTGACTTGTAAGAAGTGGTCAGAACTGAAGTCTCTTTTCCATTCACACATTTTTGAATCAGAGGTGGAGTGCAGTTGGTTAAATGCCCAAAAATCAGGAAAGGAAAGATGTGTTGGCCAGATTACTGGGGCTAGAAGTGGCTACAGCAGCTGGAAACATGGGCGTTCGTGTGTATAGGACATGGCTATAATGAAGGATAATTATGCTGACTTACTGTATTGTGAAAAATTGTAGTGGAGACTGATGTTTTTCTGGAGGAGAAATGGAGCATTTTGTACTTCGCCCTACCTGTGCCTATTTGCCTATTTGTCTTTGAATCTGTACTGAAAATCTTTTTTTTTTTACTTGTATATTAATAGCAAGAATCTCAGGGCTATTCCAGAAGCAGAAATTGGATTGGCAGTTATCTTCATGTCTACAGAAAAATACTGCAACCCTCAAATGCAGCCTGCTTCCAAAGGTAATTGGAAAAAGGGTAGTAATAAGTTAATAGCCTTAGAGAGGCAGTATTTTGTTTTGTGTAGGGGCATCAACTACTGATGTTCTTTTGTTTTGCAAGACCACTAAAATAGTGACACTCTGTGAAAAATGTATACGACTCCAAAGAGGTAATTAGTTTTTAATGATCTTGCAATAATTTGCAATGAAAATTATATGACTGCTGGATGTAAATAAAAAAGTAGATTTAAAAATAGTGTAAAAAGCAGATAAATAGAACAGTGATTTTGAAAGGAAAGGTACTTCAAAAAAGTCTTCTGAAGTTCATACATTTAGTGACCACTGAATTCATATGTATGTAGTTTGAATTCCATGCTATTCTGTCTTTTCATAAAAGACTGGGGCAATAGGGGGGTAAAAGTTGAATGTTAGAAATCGAGAGAATAATAATGGTATTAATTTGTTAAGGCTTGCTTTTTTTTCTTTTTCTTTTTTTGCTTTGCACGAAAAGGAATTTGCTTTAGGAAAATTCAATCACCTCCCACACAGTTCAAAATTAAAAATGATCTTGTCATGAGAAGTTAAAACAATGAGACATGATTGCCACATTTGCTAAAGTAAGAGTTTGGGGGTGGATGTTCCAAGTCATTACTCGAAGCTTGCATTTGCTAATGCAATAATAAAAGTCTTTGAGAGACAGAAAGAGGCTCTGTTCGTCTAAGTCTCCTTTCATGCCTCTTCATAGTTGTTATTCTATATTTTGTTGCTAGCAAATTTTCAGAGTAATGTTTTGCAGATTCTATTTTGTTCTATAAAGTGTTGTATCAGGTAGAAAACATCAAAGAAAAAACCCATAAATTTGTCTGTAAATGTAGGAACATTACTTGAAAATACATTTTGAATAGAGAAAGACATACATGCAGTACTTGCAAAGCTATGAAAAATAGTTGACTGATATTCTAGTTTGAATAACTTGTATATAGTCTATCGTCTGTTCAGTTAGTTTAGAAAATATGACAAAATGAATTCTCAGATTAAATTTGAAGATTCTGACCCTGCAGACAATAAATGAAATGCTGATTCTTGTTTCCAGACTGAGTAAGTCATTTGGATAAACGTTGTCTGATTAAATTGTGTAAACAGACTGTATATCAGTCTATGCAGGGAGCTCTGTTTACAGTTGAAGAAACTTGTGTCTCAGATACAAAAATCATGTTACAGATAATCATAAAGGAGTAAATGTAAGGAATTCTGTGCTCTGACAGTTTTGCATAAAATACATATAGCATGATACACATTTTATTTTTTGCATAAAGTGTATACCACATGATTTATTAAGTACAATATATACATATTGATCTATTATTTCCCATTATGCTTCATTTTTATTTAAGCAAAATTCCATTACTTAATTCAGTGGAATAGTTAACTAAATTGGAACCCCAGAGTATGGTCCTTCAGAAGTGTTTCTTTCAGGTTTTGTAAGTTAATACATCTGCCTAATTTTTTTATTAAAATGGCTTTAAGATCATTTTACAAAGATCTCACCTTATCAGTTAGTAATATCTGATATTGTGTGCAAAGAAACACAGATTTAATATAAACTTTCTAATTATTCTCTCGTGTTGGTCTTGCAGCTGCGTCTGAAAGTTCTCCTGAATCAGCTGTTGTAGGCCGAGCCATTTCTCAGAGTTTGGCTGTGGATGAAACCATAATGCCAACTGCTGCAGATAGCAGCACATTATACATAGCTGATACAGAAGAGCAGACATGGTAAAGTATTCATGGAAATTTCTAAGCTAATACTTGAAAATAAAGCAATGTTTCGTGGCAGAGGAACTGTATCATTGCCATGGGCAAAAATATACAGTGTTAGAAATGGTGTTTACTAAATTGCTGTTACTTGCCTGCAGTAAGAATTTCTGCTTTCAACTGCTAGATTACAGACACGATCCCATAGGACTTAGATGACTCCAATGCAAATGTAGATACTGCATATTTGACTGGCTTAACTATTATGAATTTTCAAGCCATTTCATAATTATAAAAATATGTTGATCATAGCAGATTTTTCAGTTTGTTTTAGCACATTATTTATAAGTATGTTCAAAGTACAGGTACAGCTTTTTTAAAAAGTGGTGTATTCTCAGTGTATCTCTAGCAACTTCCTGTGTGGCATTTAGTATTTTTTCCCTCTCTAATCTAGTATGGAGATAGAGAATCCTTCCCAGATGCCTAGACAAGGGAAAATGGCTTTCCGGGACACAGCTGCCGTAAAGAGAAACGCTGGCACAAGTGGCAGTGTAAATGCAGAAACATCGATATCTAGAGGGAGCAGAACACCTGGGTTAAGTCAAAGGAGTCAGCCTGTCTCGCCATCTAAAATTTTAGAAGCTGGTAAACCTCGCGAGAGTGCTTCACGTCACCAGTCCAACTCAATTACAAATTACTTTCAGGTAGCTAGAAAAAGGTATGTTGAAATGTTCTTGACATTACTTCCCTTATTGTTATGTTGGTGCTGCTTCTGGAAAATAATTTTAACTCAAGCAATGTACTTTTAATTTGACACATACTTGAAAGTTAACTTTTAGATCAGATTCCTACAATGGCAAGCTTTTCCTCAAGGGTACTTTAAATTTCATGATGATTTTGTAATTTCATGATGCTTTTGTAATTTCTTTCCTTTGTAATTTATTTCTGGCTAAGGGAAAGAGCTGATGAAGAAGAAACATCTGTACCCAAACTAGCAAAACTGGAGGAAAGGTCATCACCACTTTCCAAGTGCACTGAACCCCCAACTTCATCAATCTGCAACAGTGAAGCAAAACAGCATCAAAAGAAAAATGGCATCCTGGACTCAACCCCAAATTTTGCAGTGGAAGACATGGGTATAAAGCTTGGGAGGGAAAGTGTCAAGCTAACAAGTGATAAAAGAGAAACTAAAACCACTTACAGTGAAAATCATGCACCAAAGAAGAGAAAGGAATTAGATGATTTATCTGAAGATACAGAGGCACTAGAAATTGTGTTTGGAAGCAGAGACCTAGACTGGGAAGATGAAACAGCAGATTATGACCAGGAAGCTCAAGGAAATACACGAAAAAAAAAGCGTTTGGAAGCCAAAGAAAGCAGGATTCAAGAAGTAAATATAAATCAAAGTGAGGAGAATAAAGTATTGGTAAGTGTTATATTCTTATCATGTGCCTAATCTTGAAATTTGCAACTCTATTAGAAGGCTGCAGTTAGCTCCTTTAAGGATGATGCTGCCTGCATACAGAAAGTGGCTTTGTAAAGTTTGTTCACTGAAATCTCATACATCAATTTTTAGTTCAGAATGATTCAGCTATTACTTGTGAACATTGCAGTTTTACACCTACCTAAATGTTTTTTCATTCTTCGAGGCATTTTTTCTTTGTGAATTGAAAGCTGCTTGTATTCTGGAAGTTTTCTTCTTTTTTTACTTTATATACTGTAAGTAGAACAGCAGAATATATCCCTAGTCCAAGAAAAGCTTCTCATATTGTTTGTTGCTATGTTAATTATAATGTTGTCATTTGTACTAAGATAGTACTCAATTATCTTCATGTAATTAACTTTCTGAAGAAACTTCTAGTTGATCTCTTCTGTTGAATACCACAGTAGTGTCCAATATCTTTCAAGTCAGAATCTTTCAATATCATGTGAAAGATTATTAAAATTCCTGTATGAGAAATTTTATAACAAAATGAAACCAAAACCAACAAAAACAACAGTAAAACTAAAACACAACTTGTGGTTTCGTGATTATTTTTCTGGTTTTGTTTTTGAGACTAAGAATTTTCTAAGAGATATGAGGAAAACAATAGATCTTGAGTTAACAGTGATCACTTGGTTGAAAAAAAAGAAAAGCAGATTTGTAGAGGAAAACTGTTGAGTGTGCTAGACTATTAACAATAAAGAGGGAATAAAATAACAACTTAATTTTTTATTTAAAAATATATATATTAAAGCTTACTGTCCACTCCATTTACAGTGTAGACAGTGTTTAAGTGTTTAAAAGTCTGAATACATGATTAACTGGAATTTGCAAGATGCCTTGGCTCACATGAGAATTAGTAATGGTCTGTGCATCCTTAGCTCAGCCCAGCTTAGGACGTTGTTGATACTTTACTGGAGCTTGCTTCTGGCAAAGCGGGAACTTTACCTTTCGTTATAATGCTCTGTGTGTTACTAACAGGCAAACTTAAAAAGACAAGTCCTGTAATTTAGACAATTTTGTTTCTTTCTCTATACTATCAGAGAGTAGGTACTTTATATTGGGTCTGACCCTACTGAGAGACTAAAAGTGCTGCTTGGAATAGTCTGTTGAATTTTGTTGTGCCTTGGAGAGTTTTTCTAGTCTAACTTCTTGTCATGATTGTGAAGGAAAAAAAATCTTATGTACAACTAAACTGGTACTCTATCAGATACTTACTTTTGCTGAAGTCTTCTAATTTTAATAATGACCTATTTCATTCATGTAAAATATATTTCCAGTGGACTGGGAAGGAGATTTCATGGTAAAGGTCCACAGGCAAATTTGTTAGCTATTTTCTGTAAGTATAGATGCACCTTGTGTATCTGGCAAGACAGAGGATGTGTGTAATTGACTCAAAATCTACAAGGTGCATAAAGCTTTTTTTTTTTTCCAGACATTGAAAATTATTTATGTAAGGCAAATGTGGTTTTAGACTATAGGATGTAATCCACCAGAAGAATAGTTTCTTACTCTAGTAATGAAATATCCTTTCTGCAGACAGGTACAGTTAAAATACCAAATTCAAAATGCTACATTTTATATTCAAAAGCTTTTACAGTTTTCCAGAACCTGTCAGGACTTTGAAGATTATATGGAAGCTACTGTATAAGAAACAGAAGACACGGGAAAATAAAAAGGGAGCAGATAATAGTGATTTTTAAATAGAGAAAAACCTCAACAATTGTTACACTGTGTGTAAAATCATATAAAATTTAAAGTACAGGGCAGTCTATCTTCTGTCGAAATATTTATATTTATTTGAATATGTTTATTGTGCTGTAAAGAGCAGAAAAAAAATTTATGAAATGCAATTCCCATTTCATTTCAGTTTTATATTTAAAGTAATTTTTAATCAAACAGAAAGAAGAGGAACTTGGATCAGTTCTAACTTCAGAAATGAAAAGTAGTATCAAGCAAGAGTCACCAGTCTTGGTAAGAAACCAGCTACTTCTAAGTTTGAACAGCAAACTTTGAGAAGCATTACAAAAACACATCAAAATTTTGCTTCTAAGAACATAGTATTTTTGGATCCTATTCCAGAGTAAAGGAAGTTTGGGAGATTGTACTCCTTAACATAATCATATGTTAATTTGAATAGTGTAGTGCAGTTTACAGACAGTGGAAAAAAAAGAGCACCTGTAGTTCATCTGGGTGCTCCTGTAGTGGCATTTGGGTGGATACTTAAGGTGACTGAAACTACATATAATGGTATTAACCCCTCAATGTGGTTAATACTTGTACTGATGTTTTCCTTAGATTACCACTTAAAGACCTGACAAGGACGTAATCTCCTTGTCTGCTCTAAGGGGATCACGACTACAATGGAAGAGACGGACCATAGGGAAAATAGATGTAATATACTGTGATTAACAGTAGATAGTGTTCTAACTTGTTATAGGTGAGATGAAGGAAGGAAGGAAGGAGGGCAGAAGTGCTTGCAATGGCAGTGAAGCAGAGGAAAAGGAGACTAGGCTGAATGAAACTGAAATAGAAAAATTCTGAAGAGATAGAGTGTAGGCAGTCAACGAGGGGCAGAATAATACCTTTTCACCTACACACACAAAACAGTCCAAGAGGGAATGCTTTGCAGGTGTACCAAAGTGCAGGGTCAGCTCAGATTAAAGGACTTTTAGTTATACTTTGCTGTAAAACAACTGTAAAACAGATGCTGTTCTGCATCTGGGCTGGAGCTGTCCTTGAAGATTACTTGTGAACTTGTCCTGCACCTACACTTCCTTTTGAACCCTTACAGATGTAGCCCCAGGCAGCAAAGTGTGCATGGAAACTTACTGGCATATGAGCATTCTCATATATAAGAAGAATTTGCTTCATTGATCAAATTCAGTTTACAGCCCCTAGACTTGACTGAAAATCTGTAGGCTAGGACTGAGCTGAAGATGTTCAACCTTGTCTTCAATGAAGCTAGCTGAAGCTTCCGTTGGAGTAAACATGCTTGATCAAATTAGTCCAGATAAGAGCCAAGGTGGAGAGGAGAAGAGAAGGAATTCTCAGATACAAACTAAATGGTGTGTGTGTGTGAAATCTTACTTAAGTTTTGTCCTGAGGTAAAATCCTAGTGAAATGAAATCCACTGACTTCATTATCGTTACCGAACCTGTCTTTTCAGCACACTTAAATCTGAGAGTGACACATTTACTCTGTTCATAGTATATAAGGAGGCTGAGAAGTTCATACATCTTAGCTTCTAGCACTGCTGCTGCTTCCCTTCACTGTTTGATAATCCTAACTTGTGCTCAGCTCTGCTCATGATAATTTCTCTCACAGTTTGTACTGTTAGATTCGTTGTATGTCTGTTCATACACTTGAATGCTTCTACCTTTTTCTTCCCACGTAAGAGCCACAGCAAACTGCAGGATGACTCCAGCAATCTTCCTAGCAGGCTTCTGCTGACGGAATTTAGATCGCTGGTTGTCAGCCATCCCAGACAGAACAGTCGTCTTACTGGAAATACCACCTATGGGGCAAAGAAAAACTTCAAAATGTTCAAAAAGGTTAGTGGGTATTTGAAATGGTCACAAGGTGGCACTATTTAAAAATGCTAAAAAGTGTTGCCTTCAGATTGTAGAAGTATGTTGCTAAAGACTTTTTATAAATTGATAGTAACTACAGAAAGAAACCATTTAAATACCATATTACACTGTAAACAGATATTTTGTCAATTGACTGAAGTATCAGGCTGACAAACGCCTACTTGGAGCTAGATGATTTAGATACTTTTACTCTCTATTCCAAGTTGTTACTTTGAATAAATGGTTAAGTGATGGCTACCATAACTTCTGGTTGTACCTCCAAAGTCTAGCAATTCCTCTTCTCCAAAGACCTATGTATAAAGCATATGCTGATTCAGAATCTATGTCATATAAAAGTAAGATGATTGCCTGCTTGGGTCCTGAAGACGATTTCAAAGACATTCTTAGTGTTCAGTGTAAAAGTACCACTTCAGCTTATATTAAAAATAAAATAAAAATTAAAAACATATGACTAGAAATGCATTTCAGTAAAATCCTGTGTAGAGAATGTTATCACATAATGCTACTTCCTAGGAGTATGCTCTCATTTTTAGCTAATGTTTTAATTTTCTGATAATATTTTCCACCATTTTGTAACAGATACTTATGCAGTCTGACAATAAAATATAAACTGATTGTTACCGATATTTCAAACTCCATTTAATATGCTATCAGATTTATTTAGCATATTTAACTTGTCAGATGTAATTTTGTTTGTTTCTTTTGGTAAAAGGAGGGAGTTAACAGCTTTCTGTAAATGCTTTTTTCACTTCAGTTGCTTTTAAATATGATCTTTGAATGTTATTCAAAGAAAGACTGACTTTCTTCTGTGATATCTGAATAGACTTTCTGAATTTGTTAAAACAGATCTTTTACTTGCACTATTCTTGCCTTGTAATTGTAAGAATTTATTGTCCAAAAGGTAGCTTACCCAGGGGCAGGACAAATTCCGCACATTATTGGAGGATCAGATTTGATTGCTCACCATGCTAAGAAGAGTTCAGAGCTAGAAGACTGGTTAAGGCACGAAATGGAGGTAAGAAATTATTTTTTAAACATGACCAAATAAAAACTTGACTAATGTAAGTGGTCATACCAACCTGTGGTCATCACTGAAATACTTCAGGATTTTATTTTTAAAATACAATCTCAGCCAATTAGTTGTCCACATACGCTCATAGGAATACATACATTAGTAAAGTTACTGAAAATCAGAGGTCAGTGGTAAGACTCATCTTTTTCTGATTATTTGTATTCATTTTACATGCAACATTCATATAATCAGAAATATTTATATAAAGCAAAATCAATTATCTGAAAGAGAACCATCACTTTTTTTTAATGAGTAAAATAAGTGCTGTGTAAACTTGTGATTTGTAAAAATGTGACAGGAAGCTAGAAAGAAATAGCTGTGTTCAAATAGTTGTGCAGTACAATGGATACTCTACTCTTGAACAAAACAAAAAATGCATGAGTAAAATTCTGTTGAAATACAGTGAAGAGATGTAGCAAGAATAAATCTAATATTTTTTCTATTGTGAAAATCTTCACCTTTATATGTAAAAGTTCTAAAAAAATATATTTTATCATAGCAGTTCTCTAGCACTTTCATTTTCCAATAGTTTCCTTGAAAATGCTTGCTGATGAGTCATATGGTTTCCACAGCCTGATCCAGATCCAGTTGCATGAACACTTCTTATCTCTTTTTGCTTTAATCCCTGAGTATAGATAATGTTAATTAAAATTCCCTTTAGACATGAATAATCAGATTAAAAATTCTCTATTTCTGTAATAGTGCTTAAAAACTAAAAAAATATATTTCTGACCAAAATTGACATCCTTCACAAACTACTTCATTTCATTATTTGGTAGCAGTAGCCAAATTTGAGTAGTGAAGTAACTTGTCTAATGTGAATATGCACTAAATGGAGTACTTAGAGGAAACTTATTTCTTCAGGAGAAACTGGAATATTGTTTTTCTAGATTGTTCATTAACTGCATCCTTAACAATCAACTATTGAATAAACTTACTCTCTCAGGAACAGAACCGATATGCAAGAGAAGAATCCCTTGCTGATGACCTCTTTAGGTAAGAGCTTTATGTTTGTACTTAGAAAAATGTGTATTTGTTGCATCACATCTTTTTTTTTTGGAAAAAAATTGATTTTCTAAAAAGACTACTTTGACTATTCTTGTCAAAATTTCATGTATCCCCATGTATAGAATATAGTCAAAGTGATTCAACAATTTCTCTCAAATTTTTTTATGCCTTAAACTTTTCACTCAGACTTGCTACCATTTTTAACAAGAACATTATCAAACAGAAATACTGCTATTTCCTGGCTCATATGCACAAGCTTGATTGTTCATAAAGGGCAGAAGAGGTTCCAGGGTGGTTTTATAGCCTAATGAAGTGTTTTGATCTTACTATTAAGTCAGTCATCTGAATTGTGGGAAAAAAAGTGATGGGGTCTGCCACTTTGTCATTCTAGCCATGGCATTTGTCTGTGCCTGTGCTCAGTCACTTGAGGGAGCTAAAGCAATAGAGTACTAGTTCTGTGAAAAAGTGATTGGCAGGACTGCTTTTTCTTTTGTGGATCTTTGAAGTAAT
This sequence comes from Atrichornis clamosus, assembly GCA_013400975.1. Lineage (NCBI taxonomy): Eukaryota > Metazoa > Chordata > Aves > Passeriformes > Menuridae > Atrichornis > Atrichornis clamosus. The sequence goes on from WBMZ01005517.1 coordinate 21,402, forward strand.
GATTTCCAGAACTTAAAACAAATTAAAAAATACCCCAGAAGCCTAAGTATATCCTTCAGTATGCACCCTGTGTCCCTTTTCTTTGAGACCTTAAGCTGCTTTCAAACCCATTCACAATGAAAGAGCTCCTACTTTTTTTAACTGTTAGAAACTCCCTTAACACCTTACCATCTTTCCAGTTTTCAGATAGAGAATACATTTTGACACTGATCATTCTGTGCTCTTGACAGCATAGTTGAGTCATTGATTCTGCCTTAATGAGTTCTTGTGTCTTAGAAGTTTGAAAGATTTCTTAACTAGGCCCAGGTTCTCCTTGCCTGTTTGCCCTTGATTTTGCCGTAAAACATTACATGTGCTTCTAAAAGTCTGTTTCAGCTGTTTTCTTTCAATAACCCTCACTTCAGTTGCCTACTGCTTTCCCAAATATGTCTTTTGAAGCTGAGAATCATTCAACTCAGTTTATTTCCTGTCCAGTTTTCTTTCAGCTGTAATCCTAATCTAATGATTTATAACCTTTTAATACCTTTTAATGTCTAAATTTTCTAATCAGAAAAAGTTGTAAGCCACAGTTGACACTTCATCCAGTTTTTACATCTGCAATACAGCCTTTAAATATATATCAGTTATCACGTATAAAGACATGGTGCAGCTGGACTGCTGGAATATTAAATGATTTAAAGTATCTTGGTTATTTTTTGCCTTTCAAAACACAGCAGTGGAAATTTAGATAACTTCCATGTATGTAAGTTAATCTTAAATATGAAGTTCCCGGTCAAAAATAAAACACACAATTTAATGTCAGCACTTGGTAACCTACTTCTTTCTAATTTTGACCTTAAAAACTATTTGGCATAATGTTAATGTTAACAGCTGCAATTTCCCATGAAAGTGGCATTTAAAGATGCTATTAGAAAGAGTCAGGCACTGCTCCAGGGTGAAGATGAGCTAGAAAGAAAAGCTGTGCTGTCAGCTGCTGCTGAGTTATACATGCTGAGATACAGGAGGAAGGAAAAGTAAATCATACTATCTGCTAAAAGTGCAGATAAATAGGTTTTGTTCAGTAACGGCCCTTTGTGTCCTTCACTCTCCGTTTCTAGCAAGGTCTTAGGTTTCTTTGTGCATTCACTCACAGTAGTGGATTCTCTGTAGTAGATCTTTTACCACAGATACTGTACAGTTTCCTTTCCTGACAATGTTGTTGGATTTCTCTCTGGAAAACAAACACCATCCAGGCTTCATTTTACATGGAAAATGGGTGGAGGTGAAGTGGAGGACATAATATTGAAAAGAAGTTCATGACTGTCTGTGTCAGCATTCTGCAGATCATCACAGATAGGGTTGAAGCTGCTGTTGTTTTGTTGAGAGGTTTCCATCATGTATCATCCCCTTCTCCTCTCTGCTTATCTTCCTGCTCCTCCCCACCCCCTCTTTCATAGAATTTGCGGTCCAGGATACATTTAAACATTAGAATGAATGTGTTACAATGCTATAAGAATAAAATCAAATAAGTGTTTAGAGAGTTAATATAGGGACCTCATTTTGTTTAGCAAAGATTTCATTCCTTTCTGTGTTTTTTATGTGAAGAAACAAGTGACCACTGTTTGACTTGTCTTCTGCCATGAATTTGACTAACATTAAAAATTGTGCATTTAGGTAGAAAAATGTATATGGTGAAGAAGGATTTTGTTTTTTCCAAATCACTATCAAACAAACATGATACTACGTATCAATACATGTAAGAGCCATTCAGAAAATCCTACTGCATTCACAACTTGTTCTGTTAATTAACAGTTAATAATGCAGCATTTATTTCAAAGCATATACATTTCATTTTTGCTGGAAGTCTTGAGTTGTATAGCAGCAACAGTGACTTCAAATACCTTTCTAGCTATGTGGTGATGTAATTTGGCTCACAAGTTGTCACATTTTCCTGTCTAAGCAAAAAGTCTTGATGAATGAGAGCAGAATTAGTGGAAGTAAAACTGCCTGATCGTTCAGTTGTGTGCGTAAGTTATTCATGCATGAATACAAAACACATAAGAATTTTAAAGAACTGACAGGATTTTGGATGATGAAGCATAAATGGAGAAGGCCAAGGGATAGCAATGTCAACCAGGCTCAAACTGTAAGCATATTGCAGTAAATCAGGTAACTATTTAGTACATCCAGAAAGTAGCTCTAAATTTCTAACAAGTGAATCAGAAGCTGTATAAAGGGGGAGGTAGGGCAAGGAACTGCTTTAGGTGGGAGTAGGAAGCAGCAGAAAGGTTTTGTCTGAATGAGTTGTAGCTGAATGTACATCGATGTAAATATACAGGACCCCTTTTCCCTCCCTTCTGTTTTTTTGGTGCTCTTTTTTAGAAAGGAGCTTAGTGTTGGGGTGTTAAAGGCTTGGAGAAACTTGTTCATTTATCAGATGTAAAGATTGTAGGTAGCTAGGAAATCTGTGAAAATTTTATTAAACGTTATCTGTGGTTTGTACACAAGGTTCTACCTTATGCATCCTTCAGTCAAATGGTATTAACTGTTGTTAATTATAAGAGTGTAGTCAGGGAGAAGACTGAATGCTGGCCATTCCCTTGTTAAATATATATTAAAGCTATTTACATCATATTGTATGTCTATAGCTTATATAAACTTGGAATATCGTTTTACAAAAATTTTTATTTTTGTTGCAGATATGATCCTAATGTGAAAAGAAGAAGATAAAAGTGTGACCTGGATTTACAGTGTTTCTCCAGCAATACCCGCTTTCTTTTCCGTAGGTTTCCTGCTTGTAGTGTGTATGATGTTCCTACATATGACCATTTGAACTATCAATTATTGTAAGACATGTTTTCTAAGTCTTGCTTTTATTAAAGAAAAAGAAAAGTTCCTTTCACTGCTTGGTACTTATGGATTGCACATTTTCAAGACCTTCCCATTATTTACTTCAGAGTAATGCTCAGTAAAATACTGTAGATACTTAGGATTTCATTTTAGGATATTTCTAATATTTGGTTATCAGTACTATTTTGGGGAAAAAAGGGAACTTAACATCAGGCTATTTTTTTTTTTTCAGAAGGGCTTTGTTAATTGTGTATTTTCAAGGGTATTATCTTACGAATTGAAAATCTATTAAGAAAGACTGAGATGCAGCTGATATTTGATCATGATAGCCTTCTCCATGGTCCATTACGTAGAACATATGCTATTGTTAATGTTACAGAAGGTCTTGGAACTGAAAAAAGCAGCTTCTTTTTCTCTTGCTTAAACGCATTTTCATTTACATCTTTAAACCATTGTGGTTGAATGTTCATTTGTTAAAACCTACTTCCAAGCCAGACAAAGTCTTAAAGAGCTATTGCACTCCACTTTGGGATTTTAAATTATTTGACCCATTTCTTTCTCTCATGCCTTTAGTTTTTGCAATCACTGTGTAAAAATAGGGCCTTTGAAATAGTTCCAGTAACAGGGAAAGCAATGAAACAGCTACCTGTTCTTGGGTTAGGAGAGCTTATCCTAATGATCTGAGAACATGCAATTTGGGTGAGTGCCCTGGAAGTACAGTGAGAGAAACCTTCCAGAGTTTCTGCTCAGCTCTATGAAGCCATCACATACAGATAAAGATGGACAGTAGCTCCATTGCATCCTATTTCAATAGGCAGGATCTCCTTTCTCATATGAGGAAGTAATCTGGTTGATGTAATTGAATTGACATGAACAGAACTTCTTCCTCTGCCAAGACCTCTGAGCATGCAAGCAAAATGAGCTGAGCTGTTTGAAGAGAGGAGGGCATTTTGGGGATTTCCGCAGTAGTGTTGGGGAAAAAAAAAAAGGCTAGGATCAGCACTTGGCTAAAGGTACATCCAGTTTATATTCCTGTTTTGGGTCCAACCTGAGGGTGCCTAGTAGGTGATGTAGTTTGTTTTGTAATCCAGTTTCAGCTGCTGTCTGGTTGATTGAGAAGCCTGTACATTAGTGCACCTCAGCCTTTTGCTATTCTAACATGAAGTTATGCTTTTGTTAAAAAAGCTTAGACAGATAAAACCCTTAGCCATGACTTGAATTGTGACTCCAAATTAATGTAACAAGTCCTATTCATAATTCAGAAGTCTTCCTTTCATTTTAATTTATTTTTGTCATGATTTTCCACTCAAGACATTAGAGGAAACATGCTTGTTGGCTTACTGGTTTGGCCTTCTGTTACTGAAGTTTCTGAGGTAGATGATAAAGGACGAGATTATATGATCCAAATCTTGGGAGCCTGGATATCCAATAAATGACATCAGTATTTGCCTTATTCCTGGAGCTATTTCCTTTATTTTATAAAGCATACTGTTGTGGGCTAACACCAGTAGGCAGCTAAGCCCCATGCAGCAACTCACACGCTGCCCCCCAGCAAGATGGGAGAATCAGAATCAGAAAAGGGTGGAGATAGTTTTATAGGTAAGGCAAAAGCTGTGAACACACGCAAGGGCAATCAACTTTGCATTCTGCAGTTCTGAAACTGTGCTGCATGCTCCATTTTCACTGTGGACCTTGTGCTCTGTGGTTTCAACAGTCAGCTCAATTGTGTGGTGTCGATTTTCTTTAGAAGGTTAAAAAAAGTTCAGTACCTCAGAGATGATATATAACGTTTCTTTCATCTGCCACAAAACATGGTCTACAAGTATACCACCTTTTTGGCAAAACTATGCTCTTCACCTAAAAATACATCTAAGCAGAAACTTACCTTCAGATCTTTCAAGAAATTGCATTTTTGTGTGTAACACAATTTGAGGGTTTGTTTGAGATGCCTTTTATATAACATTTATTATCTTTGTTCACACTGCTCACAGGAAGAAGATGCACACAATACATAGACTAAATATACTTTTTATTAGCAAGGCTCTTAACATACAGTCTTGCATTCAGCAGCTTAGCTGATGAAAACAGTTTAAAGCAGATTGAGTTATTCCACGTACCACTGAAACCGAGGATGGGTGCTGTATCCCTGCAGGAACAACATGCTTAATTTTCAGTTTAACTGACACCAATTCAGCTGACTGCCCATCTTTCCTGCATCAACTGGGGAAGCCACTGGTTTTTTTTCTGGCAAGACTACCAAGATATTCTCACTGTTGAAGTGTTATTTCTATTTTTGTCCATTCACATCTGTGAGTCTACCCTTTTTTCTCTTATCCTTACTCCCCATCTTTGCCCAGAATGGGTGTTGTGCAGCAGGGCTGCCTCTCCTGTGCTGTTACACCAGTTCCTCTGTGTGGAAAGTGTGTTTGCAGTCAGTTTTCTCCATCCACTGACCTCCCCATCAACTTCCTCTGAACTGCTCAGTCCCCTTCATTGCCTTCATTCCCGATGTGTCTGAGAGGCTCTATTCCACATGATAATTCCTGAGACAGGAGCTGAAACTTCTGCTATAGATCCACCTCCAACCCCCTCCCACCTCTCTCCAGTCCATGTTATACAAATGATTTCTCAGCCCTTATTTTTCTTGTCTTTCTCCCTCTCCCATAAAACTGGAGGGAGTCTTGTGCTCATCTCGCTCTTTGCCATTTTTTGAATTGATCCTCAGTCACATTTGGCAACATCTGGTTTGATTCACAAATTCAAAAACTGATTTTTGTTTGATTCCCAAATTCCAACTGTGTTCTGGTTGTTCTGTTATCTCCTTAGAATTCAAGCCAAATGTGGCCAAAAATGAACCCTCTTCCTTACCGTTATTCCTCCCTCTTCCATCTTTGACTGCCGTCAGCACACAGCAGTGAGATAGTTATAAAAATGCTCCACAATATCCAGTATCCCTGACTAGCAACTTTCCCTGCCACGTGCTTCAGCGCTCTGCCCGTAGCGCTCTGCCGCAGCTTTCACTGACGGAGTCTCCGTCAGTCACTGGCTACAGCACCAGATCCCTGCAAACCAACGCCTTTTGCCTCCTGCACGCTGCAGCTTTCTGAACGCCTCTTCCTACCTAGTTTGATCTTTCATTTGACTTCCCTACGTCTCAAAATCAAAATACTTGACTTCTAGGCTACACTGTTCTAATGTTTTGCCTTCAGTCCATCATCAGTTTTCACACATTAAGATAAAACAAGCCTAGCGTGCATGATCTGACCTCAGGAATGTCTATCATTTAATCTAAGCTGAGGTTTTGCTAACAAATTGCTTGCAGAAAATATATTTCAGATGACAGAAAATGATCTGTACATGTTTACATTGCTCATAAAAAAAAAAAAAGATATGAGCCAAGCATCTTCTAGCAAAACCCGAAAATTGAGGCACTGCCACATACAGGAAAATGACATTTACACAGTATCTCCAAGTCCAGGTGCATTGTGTGTGAACAAACATACAGGTAGATAAATATAATCCTTTATCTCATTTCAAATTGGAATTCTAGCATAAAATGAGCACACTAGATCTAACAGAGAAATGGAAAAAGTCAGAGTATTGACTTAGTAAATTGTGCCAAGGAGAGGTAAGGTAGTAGGATCAGTTCTTGAACAGCAATAGCTCACTGTTCACTTAGAAGCTAGTCATTGCATCCAAACTGATGAAAAATATTTATATACCTAGTTAAAAAAACAATCTAAAAATGCCAGGATTCTGTAATATTTTGTGAATACATAGCAAACCTAGTTGTTAATTTTCTTTATGCTGGCATGTAAGTCTGCAGAGGGTGTCCTGCAGAATATGAATATGAAGGAATATGAAGCCGGATTTTAGTTTACTAGCATCCACTGTATGCTAGTACTTACACATTGCCAGTGATCTCAGAATAAAGAGACAAAGGACGAAAGTGCAAGTTAGAGTAACTTAATCTCCAGAACAAGTTGTTTCCTGGTTTTGATTGACTACTGATTACCACTAAGTTTTAAGAGTTGGCTTAATATGCCCTGAAAGTACAAAATTTTCAGTCAGAAAATGATCTAACATGCAGACAGATAAAATGTAAACTCAAGTTCAATGTTTGCTTGAGCTGAAATATTCCAGTGTCTACAAAGATGAAACTATCTTTAAAACAGTGCTTAGCTTCTCTGTAAGTATTAAATAATACTAGAAATGCTTTTTTCCTCACCCATAATCCTTGTTCTTTACACCAAATTCATCCTTGACCACATAATTCCTTGTGTAACTCAAGCTTCAAAAATTAACTAAACTGAAGCACCTAGTGTACCATATTCCCAAAAATACGTCCTTTTTCCGAAAAAGATGTTTTTAATTCTACATCCTTCCTTCCTTCCTTCCTTCCTAATGTCACCAAAACCTTCCTTTTGCTATCAGAGATGCTTCAATGTCCATTGGTTCTGCTAAACAGAATCAACTACTATAGTTATTTCAAACAAAGCATAACTTTTCTTTCAGGTGGGGCAAGGGGAGATGGACGAAATATATGTACAAAAAGCTCTCACGTCAGTTGAGTGCTCCCATCTTGCTTTCACCTTAAGAATCCAAATGATGACAGGACATTGTTACTGTGAGGTTTTAATGAATTATCTAAATTAAGATATTAACAGTATAAACCTTTTAGCATGTTTTGTTCCGTAACTTACTCCAAATTAAATCATTACTATGTCATCAGCTGCCTTTAAAGCGTGTGTGTGCTCCCTCCTGCTGTTCAGAGATATTTGGGAGCACTGTACAGCCCAGATCCTGCTATTACATGAAGACAACTGCTTGCTTTTCTGCAGCAGAGAACATAGCAGGAGAGCAATGAAGTCTTATCTCTTGGCACACCACATTGCTGATCCACTCCTGCAGCGTAGTGAGCAAAGACCATTGCCTGTAGCCCGTCTGTCCGTGTTGCATTTCAGTGTCCTTCAGTTAACAGCCGGTTAAAAACACCTGGCAGCGTGTTGGATGAACAGCTCTGGTGCAGAGCTGCAGTCACAGCACCCAGATCTCCACCCAAGAGGATGGGACGCCCCCAGCCTATCGACGCTGCGCACAGGCACTTCAGCACCTCTGCGTCTGCACTTCGTATTGCACCGGTTCTGCACAGCTTTCCTCCCGTCATTCCTCACTGGTCGTCACGTGGCACCAGTGAAGACTCACTACAGGTTTGCAGATTTTACACCCTTTCGTTCTCTTTCAAGAGCATTTGGCCTAAAAATGGCCTTTTCTTTCAAGTGGGTATGAAGGTTGGGCCTGCCTCAAAGTTTGGGTCTTAGTTTGACTTCCTCCAGCTTTAAGTACTCTGGATTTCTGGCTCTAGCCTTCTTTTCAGTTCTTGAGCTGTGAGAGAAAGAAGCCACAGACACCTCCTACAAAATTAGTATTTTTCATTATGCAAACCACTCTATGAAATAAATCATTAAAATAAAGGCGTCTACACCCACCAGGCCAGAAGTAAAATACAAGAACACCCCAACAATTCCCTAAGTGCTGAGGGAGTAGGGACCTAGAGCTGTGAGATGCACTTTGGTGTCCCTTTCTCAATGTTTAACTACTGTTTCTGGGAGCCATACTCTTTTCATGCAGTCACTGGCAAGCCCAGTCCAAGACAATGCCCTTTCCTCTGAGAGAGAAGAATCTGGTGTTATTGTCACCACTCTCTCTGGATGACTCACGGAAAGGATTCCTGCATTTGCTCATTTGGGTGAAATTTAGTCTTACTCCTTTGTGGAAAATGTTTTAAGCACAATTCGATCAGAAGAGGCACTGGAAAGGAGGGAGATTGTTAGGGAAATCTACTAGGACAACTCTTAGTCCCAGTTCAACACCTGGATACTACTTAAAATACTCTTAGCAATTATTTAACTAGGAGACACATTCACAGCACTAAGAACCAAATCCAAAGGTAAGAGATGTTTTTCCACTAGCCTATTAGAAAATACACAGTATGGGTTAACACAGCTTTACAAATTCTGTAAATCCAAATTAAATTACTTTGGCTAAAGGTTATGTTCTTCCTGTCTGTATTTTGGTAATAAGTAGTAAGTATTGTTCTAAAATCCATTATGTTTAAAAGTTTATCTTTCTCACTGAAAGAAGCAGTCTCCCTTCTGCAAATGATTATAAATCACAGAAAATTCAAATGCTATTTTTTTTAAATCTGAGAAACAAGGTTTTTCCCCAAAAGACAACTATTCAGTCCCAACATCTAATTCACAGTAACTGCAGTGCTTTAGATAAAACTACCTTAAGGCAAAGCATGAATTTTTACATCTTCTAGTTCCTTAAAATATTGAAGAAACAGAAATTTTTCTCAAAATCAGAAATGCAAAAATGAAGTCCAGCTACAACTTTAAATCCAGCAATTCCTACAAGACGCAGGATGACCTTTTAGCAAAGCTTTGTTTGAAAAAAGTATTTATACTGCCTTAATAAACATGACCACTGAGAAGATTTCTGTGCCCAACTAGAGGGTCTCACATGCAACTTTTAATCTCAAAAAATACTGGCAAGATTGATTAAAAAAAACCCCAAAACCAGTTAAACCTCAAGGTGCTGCAAGATTGCAGTGAATGATACCTGTGTAATAAGATGGTGAAAGATCTCTCCTACAAAACTGTCTCTACAACACACAGCCTGTGAGCAGCTGCAGCAGCTGAGGCTAGAAATGGGGCTGTTTGAAGGTTTTTTCCTCTTTTTGTAAAATAACTGCCTAACTAAACCTTCGTTTTGTTGGCATTTTAAATGTCTCGTGAAAAATGAAAAAGCAGTAATATGCCATGACATATTGGACATTTGTATTGATACAAAACTGAAGGAATATAACCACAGTGCAGATGTATTCCCAAACACTGCAATAAAGTTCTATAATCAAGTGTTTAGCACTTTTAACTGATTCTGGTAACAATTATTAGGCAACACAGGTTTAGAATAGGTTTCTATATATACATAGTTTCTGCCAGAGAGGGCAAATTATAGAATCTCAATTCAAATATGAAGAAAATAAGCCTAGAATTTAGCGTAATTAAAACCAGCTCAAGTATCAGTATAAAAAAGCATCTTAACTACTACTGACAATGCATGGTTAAAGCCAACCATGTGGGCTATGCAGAAACTGACAAAAATGCTTCTTTATGCTATTAAGTGGCTCTAGACTAAAGTTTAGTATTAGTAGTAGCATTATTTCATAGATTACTTTGGACTTTCACTGAAAATAGTAATTTTAATCCTTGCATACTTTACCTTTTCAACTTCTATGTCCAAAGTCTGAGTAACTTACTCAGATGCATACAGACCTGCAGTAGCCACAGAACCCTGTAATTCAGTAGGCACAGGAAATAGGCATTTATTGAATATAGGTATCTGCCACTTAGAAAAGTTAAGATAGCTGGGAAACCTGCAAGCACAACCAGTTTCACAAAGCCTAAGTCTAACTTCCTTTTTAAAATCTGGTCCAAGTTCTAATATGGAGAATTTTAATTATGGAAACACAATACCTTAAACTAACATGACATTCTTTAACACAAAAAAGCCCCAAACTAAAAAATAATATCCATTCCATCACATTGGACCTGAATTAAAACATTTGGTAACAAAACAGTTAAAACCAAGCACTTTTGTCTATTGAGAGTTCTGGGAGTTCACTTGCCTATAACCAGATGTTGCTTAACTTCACTGATATATAACCTGTAAGTGTGTTTAGGTAAACTAACTGCTCTAAAACCCAGCAAATGAAATCCAAGTCTTACAATATGGAGCAGAAAGGTGAAACTTGGATTCAGAGGTAGAAGTTAAGTTTTTGTCTTTCATAAGAAGCTTTAAGGTTTAAAGGAACTACTGCATGTTTGTTTTCAGATTGGTTTTTTTTAAGCTGGCTGTGTGATAGAAGCCTAAGTTTCAAAAACTGCAGGCTAAAATATTTTACTATCATGTGGTGCTCTAGGAAAAAAAAAGAGAAAAAAAAATTCTCATCAAATGGGAGATGAAATATCCATCACCACCCCATCTCCATCAGCCAAGTGATCCCATTCAGTCTTCCCAAGCAAGGAAGCAAAAAAGGCTTAATTTTCTCACATACTTAGTTTTTCAGTAGTACACTAGATATTCATTATATTGACACTGTAATAAGAGCACTTACATCAGTACTTTATTGTTTATGTTAATGCGTATTCTCAGAAATGTACAGATCACTGTAAGGAACATCTCACGTTAGTTTTTGTGCACTCACCCAACTGTAGGCATAGTATGAAGAAACATTAATGGATTGTGTCAAATCATTGTTAAAGATTAAATGGGAATGCTTATTCTTTTATTCCAATTATCAGGATAATTTAGGACTGCTGAGGAATAGTTCTTGCTTACAGAAATCCTTCTTACAGTAAAAACCATTTTACTATGTGCTCATTCCAAATACTACTGTGGCAAATAAATAAAATCCTTGTTTCAAGCAGAAGGCTCCAAATTTGCTTTGGGACCAAGAATCACTTTGTACTAAACAAGCTTTCTGCTTTTAGATGTTATTTCAATTTCATGGTAGAAGTATTTTTGTCACATTTGACATTAAAATGTAAAGCCACTCTGGTAGGCATTGCATTTCACAGAGGAAGTCTGCTCGTGTAGTTGAGCAAGAGATGACAGGCAGGTCAAGATAAGTTAGTCTCATTTTCTGTTTATCTGGAAGCAATTCCAGTTGAGATCAGTTGAAATAGCAGATCAATTTTTGTATTTTTAAAGAGTGAAGTATTGTAGTATCAGCATCCTTTACCAAGCAATACAAGCGCAGGTTACTTGTACACAACAGAAATGTGACTGCTATCAACTTTCGCTGCCAGTGAGTTTTCTGTTAGACTACATCTGTAATCCTGGATGTGAAAGTTCCTAATATCTCGTTTATGGTACCCCATCACCTCCTCCATCTCCACTTTCAATCAATTCATGTTTCTTCTTTTGTCTTATTGCCAAGCATCGTGCAATGCCCAGTGCACCTCCTTTTAAAAACCGTACAAAGTTGTCTCCCACCAGAGGACCTAAAGCAAAGAGGTTGGCTTCTTTAGTGCATTCGTAAGTGTATGGATCAATCTCTATAGGATTCCCCTTGCATGTGATGGGCTGGTTAGAGTGATGGCCTATGCTATGTCCTTGGTCCTTTAAAAAGAAAAGATTTGGGTGAGAACCTATCAGAACTAAGGCTACAGAAAACTTCAAAATTTTCTTCAGTCCAGAGGCACTCTGAAGAACACATTTCATTTCAGGCTTGAAGGAAAGTACATTGTGTTCAGGGAAACTAGTGTAAGCAGAATGTTGATTAGAGTCCACGGTATGAGACTGAGTACACATCATATGATAGACCTTATGGTATTCAGGGTAAAGCTTTTTAGGTAACTGTTTGAAAATTAGGCTTGTATCAGTAACTCTTCTACGAAACACATGGATTACTGGGATGTTGTTGTTATAGGCACATAGGACTGCATCAGCTGCTGTAAGTCCAGCACCTACAATCAACACAGGGTCTGCCTTCCCACGTAACTTCCCTTTGCTGATTGCAGCTCCAAAGTCAGACATGGAATGGAGGACAAAAGGAAAGTCTTCTCCTTCAACTTGCAGTCGGCCAGGAGAATCAAAGGTTCCAGTGGCAAGAGCCACATTCTCAGCAAAGAGGCAGAAGGGCACATGAGAACCATCTGTTGCTCGCTGATAACCTCTGACTTCCCAGTTTCTCTTAATAAGTGATTTCTGTCCATCTTCCATTTCCAAATGCTGTGTTGAAATATCTTCATTTCTTTGACTTCTATCTTCATCATCCTTTTCTCGGTAAAGCCTGGACACTGATGTTATGTAAACATTGTCTCTGAAATTCTTTTGGAGGCCCATGACTTTAACATAGTGTTTATAATAACAGGCTATTTCCTCTGGCATTACTCGATCACTCTTTATATTTCTGAAACAAAATTGAATGAAGTTAATAAAGAGACCTTATTGGTAATTTGAATATCAGATATGACAGACCACATGACAAGTCAAATTTATGAGGATTCAGTCTGTTCAGTGGAACTGACACTGAGTTCAGCATTATAAAAGGCATTCAATTTATTCATTCTCTTGGTTCCTGATACACAAGATAAGCTAATGTTTTTAATATAGTTTTAAGTCTTTATACAATGTAAAGTGCTATGGTGAGCAACAAATGAAGTGTAACAAAGCTCTGGAGTATCACGGCAGCTCCATATGGAAGTGTTTTATAAAGTTTAACATCACAACTATCAATTAACACAATATTGGCTAAACTTGTACTCAGTGAGAATACACTTACTTAGGATATAATTAATTAAATATCATAGTTAAGTGCTAATTTTGAAATTCTAGGTTCAATATGTTACTGGAGCCAAGTATTCATTATACTTTGCAAAAGACCTCTCCTTTAGGTACAGCTGAGTTCAGTAAGTATCAAATGAATTAGTTCCCTGTCACACGAATGAGCAAAGCAAGTATGACACAGAGTGTTAATGCAACTAGGTAAACAGGATTGTGATATTCAAGTGCCCAATAAAAAACACTTGTGCATTGCAACCCTGGTATTGCATCTATGCTTTTCTCATGTTTCCTGAAGTCTCATTTACAAAAAAAATAGCTGACAGTGTAATTATTTGGAACAGTTGCATGAATTTTGATGCTTCTTTAGAATTAAGCTCTAGGAAGAAGGCAAAATAAACAACAGTGAACATCAAGATTGCCACTGAATTACACTTAAAATCATATTTACATGTAATCAGGCTACTCATTCTCTTAAATTAACAAGATAATAGCATCTGTACTTTTAAATGCTCAGGTTACTACTCTGAAAATCCTCATGAGGTATTTATTGGAAGAGATGACAATGTGACACCTCTTACAAGGAAACTATCTTATGTGACTAGAAGTTTACATTATCATTGATCCTTTTGAATATGCATATTTATTTGTAGTATAACAGGTCAGTATTCTGGTTTTAGCATTGTAGAAAGCTAGAATATAAATAAATTAGCCTCAGATAATAAGCAGCTTATGGGATTTCAGTTAATAAGGAAGCAAGATTGCTGTGGTTATCTAAGAAAATGATTAAAGAACAAAGCTACAGTTTCTTCACTTCAAGGGTTTTCCTGAAATAGGTAACAGGCTGCCCTTAAAGACATATGCTTGAGTAATTCTACTTCTTCTTTTCCCACACATGGTACAAGAACAACTTCCTTTAATTTTGCTAGAGCAAATTCAGAAAAATTAAAATTTTAGAAAAAGCTCATGTAGACTGTTCCTAGGCGCATGTGCTGATACAGACCTTTATGAACTAATTGTATAACTGAAGTAAAAATGGTGAGCTTGCACAAGAGTAACTTCTCCAGATTTTTCAAGAAACTTACTGCTATAAACTAACACACTGAAATACAGAGTTATGCTTTTAAAAGTAAAACTCATTAGATACCATTTCAGATGCTGCAGCTTTGCCCGTAAAAGCAAATACTGTAAAAGCAAATATAACTTGCTGAATTACAAGAAAGTTAGTGTGCACAGCAACTCAGCTGCAACTGTGTTGAAAGAGGAACTTTCAGTACTTTGGTGGATTTGAAATTCCTTCCTCCATCTTCCCTCAAGTCTGACCAGAACTGCTTTCAGTAAGTGCCTCTGTGAAATGCTGCTGAACACACCTCCCTATATGTATGCTTTTGGTGTGCTCACGAGCAATTATTCTGCCTCACCATTGTCCTGTTTTTTGCACCAGAGTACACACACCAGAAGAATTTCCAGTGCCATCAGGCAATTTAATAAACCAAACAAGAAGCCCTCTTGTGAAGAGTGAAATTTGAATGTTTTCCAGTTACCTGGATTTCTATAGCAACTAGGATTCCCAAAGAGATTATGCAGTATCTTTACCTGCGTTTGCTAGCTGCCCATTCCTTAAAGCTGAGGCCAGGCAATTCCATCCAGTCTCCAAAACTGATGGTTAGCATAGAGCCTTCCATGGACTATGGAGAAAACATGAAAATGCATGACCAGACACATTTCAAATTTATATAAAAACCAGTGAAGCTCTTCTCATTGTACTCATTTAGAGCAATAAAATAGCAGAACAAAACATAAGACCAGACATTACACAAAGCACTGATGAACTATTTTTGTGTTTCAGTTAGATAGTGAGCAACTACCTGAGCTAATAAAGAAGGTGAAGAGAGAGCATATGAAAAGGAAACTAAAAGCAACTTATTTAAAATACAAAAGAGGAAGAAAAACATGTGAAAACAGCATCATATAAAGACATCAAGGTCTAAGATTTTGTATAAAAGCACCTGAAAACAATGCAGGCAAGTGAAGAAAAGTTATAGAAAATACTCTTCATTATAATTCATTAAATTTAAACTAATAAAAAACCCAGTAATATAAGACAGCAGTCACAGTCACAAATACCCAAATAAAGGGCAACTTTTTCATTCCTTTCTTATATCCCCACCTTATTTGGGCTTTGGTAAATAAGCAGTGGAAACTAAAACCAGACTGAGATAGTTAAGAAAAATCCCAAAACACAAAGTTAAGAAGTTACCCAAGGAGTGATATGAAATTTTTACTCACATGCCAAGCTCCACCAGGTGGTCCTTTCCCAAGCACTATGTGGGGAATATAGTTATGTTGTTCTAACTTCCAGTGCAGAACAGGCGGGTAGTCGTAGCCAAAGTCAGCATCAGGGTGAAGCAATGTATCAAAAAGCACTGCAACTGGGTTTGAGGAGCGTCCTTCGAGGCCTTCGGACAGGTACTCCAGATCCTGAAGTATAAAAAAATGTGACATGTTCACGCAACTTTTACTGTTCATCATGCTATTCTGACGTACAGAAGTTGAACTGCAACAGAAAACACAATTTGTTCAAGTTGCATTTTAAGCAAAGGTAAGTATTTAATGTAGAGATTCAATCAAAACACTTTTCAGAAATAACTGCTTTCTTTCAGTTCTTCTGTAACTCTGAATAATACATTTCACTCATTTAAAAATTACATGTTAGTAACAGTAATTCTGGGGCAAGTCAGTATATGAAATTCATTGTAGAACAGAAAGTATGTGGACAAATACTTGGAGATAGAGGAACTTAGTAACATCTATAGATAGCAGACTGCTTTTAACAAAGAACTGCTAATATTTCTAGAAGCCCCATTTTGATAAAGCAAAATTGGAAAATAAAAACATTAAGCTTTAAACATCAAGTATAAAAGCCTCTTTTGACAGTTCTTAGCTAGTTCCAACATTAGTTTTATCATATGTTAAAATAATGGAGGTATTATAAGTATTATTTTTAAGAAATAAAACTATGATTATTTTACACAGCAGTTAATGTTGAGAAAAAATTCTAAAACTTTGTAAAATATCCACATTTCAGCATCTATTAACTAGCCTTAACTCTAAAAATTTAATGATGCCATAGCAAATATTTGAAAAGAAAATAGAGATTTGAAGAAAGAATTGGCCATAAGGCCGTTTTTGCTGACAAAGACAGTACAGTTTAGCTTCCTAATTAGGCAAAATATCAGGGGGTCAGGGGAGGATGAAGTACATGAAACATCTGTAGCCAAAACTTAGAAAATTTACACTCCTGCAAAAGTAAAAGACCTTGAGACTAAGGGCAAACACTGCACACAAACAGTACAGCACTGAAACAAAAATGCCCTCCAAAATCCAAAGCCAAACCAACCCCTACCTGCCCCCTACAAACATAAATCCATGTTTGTATTTCAAATAAATTAGTCACAAAGGCAATATGGTGATAGCATTGTCAGTAATCCATCAGTACAGTGAGGTGAGTAGAAAACAGTGTTAACATGGCAAACAAACAAGTGGGAAGAAAAGTACTGCAGAAGATTTTACTAATCAAATCAGACAGAAAAACTGGATGTATACAAGGGGAACAAATACAGCACAAGAGCAACTGTGAATACAACCCAAACACGAAGGATGCTTACTGTTCTGAAAAGAAAAAGGGATTGTGTTTATAGAGGACCTATGTCCCTAACAAAACTAAAAATGAAGTCTTAGTAAGAACTGTAGTATTTATGAATATTTATCTTGAACTGTGTGTATTTTAAATATGTCAGTAGCACATGTTCTTTGGTGATAGTGCCCAAAGGCACTCTCCCAGGACACGGAAACCGAAATTCCTGCATCAGCCACTCCCTGACCAAGTGATGCTTTAGACACTCCTGGCAAGTAGTAAGAACACAACAAAGAACAAACAGTAAAACCAAAAAACACCACAAACAAAAAGCCCTCAGGAACCACAAAAAACACCACACACCCCAGGTTTGGATCTAATGGTCATGAGTCAAATCTATTTAAATTAACAGAATAACAAAATAACTTATTAATGCATCAATGCCTGCAGTAGGAAAAGAGCTAGACAAGATGGCAACCAAAGCTTACTTGATCAACAATGGAAAGATGTCGAGCTTCTTCTAACTTTGTATGTAGAATGGGGTTTGGGTGAATAGCTTCAGGAGACAAATATGGCCTGTATCCAGAGAGCAGGTAAGAAAGGCAAATTCCTGAAGGTCCATTGCCTATGAAAGAAAGAAGTTATTGCTTTAATAAAAATGTCAGCAATCTACAGTTTGTAAACCACTAAATACATAGCAACAAAATAATACTAAAGTAGTACTGTCCATAAAATGCCCTACTGTTCATAAAAAAAAGGAAGAAACAGACCAGCAGAAAACTTACGACTGCAAACTCGGATGAGAAGTTACAGGCACAGCAAAACAGCAATATAAAAGCTAAGTAAAGACAGATTCAGTAGGTAAGTGGTAAAGTACAAGAAACTCCTGTAAGACCACATTTATTGTTCAGCAACAATATCAAGTAAAGAAATCTTTACCTGTTTTGTAGCATTTTCTAATTGGTGTATGTGTTACTGCTTCAATGCTAATAGACACTTATTTTTAAAATGTTATTGAAGGTATGAAATGGATGGTACCAAAACATTACCACAACGTAAATATTTCTATTTATTTGACTTGTATTAAACAAAGTACGGGACCGTATTTATCACATGCAAATACAGAAGTAACATTCACATTGCAAAGTCAGATATCAAAAGCTAGAGAAAGCTAAAGTCAGAAAAGTATATGGTAAGATATAGAATTGTGGCTATGTGTTGTTATTTCCATAGCTCCTCTTCCTCATTAACTGAATGAAAAGCACAGTGTTCTCCTAATGAGGCACTTGTCAGTATTTTGTCTTTGTTTGCACACATGGTATTTAGCACACACTATGCAAATTCTGGGCTGAAGTTACTAATTTATTCATACTTTTATACAGCATTCATTGTCGAATGTTAGCTCTCACTTCCAACCATTTCAGCTCTTTTTGTCAAGAGTTCACAGGTCATTTCCTGTTCCCCATCACCTTTGAATACACTATTTTCATCACCTGTTAGCAATTCTCCAATGCCTGTCTCTTCTCCCTTTTCTCATTCCTCAGTCCCTATATCACCCATCACTTTGCTTAGAACCCTGTCATTACCAGTCTCTTCATACATTCAATCTCTTTTTCCTCCTTCACCAGGCTACACTCACCTGGTCCCCAGTGGCAGAATATCCCATACTTTATTACTGTGCTATGCATATAAACTGGTCACAGCCATAGGCTACAAGAAAATCATCTAAGGAATCTAAAGACAGTGAAAAAGTTCTTCCTTACTCTCCTACTGTTCTGCCCTCTCTCAAATAGATCACCGTAAGAAAGCTGGATATGCTGCAGTCCTGGAATTTAAAGCTTAGATCCAAGTCCCTCCTGTCACCAACTTGCCAAAGATGGATGTGAGAGAACCACAGCAATACAGTGAAACTATCCATAAAAAAATCATATGAAACTATGAGAATACTCTAATCACACCAATTGTTCACAAGCATTCCCATGACAGCATAAATTCTAACCTGTTTTTAGAATTACAACTTGTACACAGTAAAGAATTTTCTTTTCACAAGTGAACAGAGAGCTTTTTTTTCCTGCTGGGGAATAAACAAAGCTAGTCCCACAATGGAAAGAGGAAGATGTGTGTCATATCCAAGGATGCCATGCTAAAGATCATTCCTACTGGATAAGGCTAAAAGAACTAAATGGGTAACAAATGTTGCCCAAACAAAGGCTGGCAAGGGCCAAGGAAATTACTGAGCCTGGGCTTACGTTAAGGTGAATTACTGTCACTGAACTTTTCTGGGACCATCCAGAGAGCTGATCCAAACCCAGTTCCTGTTCTTTAAGCATACTGAGGTCAAGGGAAAGAAATTCCCTTGGAGATATGTTGTCAAGAACACACAAGATGAAGGTTCAGCTGCAAGGTCTGCAATTAGACTTGCTATGATTTTCTCAGAAAATCATTGGGAAAAAGAAAAAAAATCTGTTTGAAATGAGAAGTTAGTACCTGAAGGGTTTGTTCTTTATTTACACACAGTGCCCCCAATAACAGCTCTGACTGCAATATTGAGGTATTACCATCATACACACTTTAGCTGTACAATCAATATAACCCAAAACCCTATGGCTCCGTTCATTTAAGAAGCAGTTAAGAGTTTGTTGGAGTATCAGCAAAATCTTCTCCTGATCAACAGCAAACTATAGTACAATCATCTTTACATTAGGTGTCTTAATTTAAAGGACATCAACTTCAAGTATCATAACAGCCTTGTTAATTGGATGAGAAGTGGCAACACTGTGGTTACACAGTAATGATCAAAAGCAGTAGCACTTGTGAAAAAATAGTGAAAAAGCATTTGGGCAATGTATTTGTTTTCCAAGAAGTAGTCAAGGCAGCTGTGTTCGGTGGCAGCACCTAGAAAGGCACTCTAGACAAAGTCAGTATTGAGCACAGGTATTTGCATAACGCATATTTGCAAAACTAAACACTGAAAACTGAGTCATTAACCATATGGCAAACCTATACTAAGACTGACAAAATGCCAGGAAACCGCGGCTCTTCAACTATGATGCAGAACTCATCAAGTGATTCATGTCTGTCACACACACATAAGTCTGTTGCATGAGCACTATTTCAAGCTATCGTGAAGAGAGCTTTTGAGAACAGGCAGTGTACAAACACCATTCTTTCACAGTTGTGAAGACTTACTGTGAACGCAATTATGTTGCAACATCAATCTCCATAATCTCTGCTTGTATGCAGGTATTTGCTCTAGTCCCAACAGCTTTGGACTAGATTAGTGAAAACCTTCTTTACTCCAGATCTTTTCTTTATCCCCTCATGAAGTCATGGTGATAAGGAGCTGGTGACCAGCTGTTGCTGAAAACCCTTGGCCCAATACACATCACCCTGGCACTCTCAATTAAGCTGTGTACCTATGGAGCCTCCTCCCTATGTTACCCTGTCATTCAGCAACGTTTTACAACTGTTTAATCAGGACTACAGTTTATTATTTTAAACTAGCTGAATTGACTCAGATTCATTTTGGAAAAGATGGGAGAATATTTAGACATTAGTGATGGATGCAATAGAGAAAAAGGCAATTAATGAGAGGTTAGCACCTAACTGACATACAGCACAAACTTTACATTAAGCTTTTCACTCCTCCACATGACCCCACGGATTTCTACTGGTGTACCATCGACATGCACCCTGAAGTATCACATTAATCAAACCCTATGTGATCAGCACTAGAATCAATACAGTTCTTCCATTGAGACTCCCTTATCTGCTGCCCAATAACACAGCTCATTTTCTCAAAGCACAATTTGACTTCAAATATACTCCAGTAAGTCCCTTAATATAATTTTATGCTACTGTTGTTAATTGTAACAACTGTATTACTCTAATAAACACCTTCACTGTAAGGATGCTAAGCATTAGTTATTTAATGATAAATTATTTCATGCAGTAGGTCTATAAAGGCAATGGCAGTGACAGAGAATCTTTAAAAAAGTGAAAAAACTCACCTATTATTACTACAGGCAGAGTAAGGAGGGAGTCCCCAGGCAGAACAGTTTCTTCAATTAAAGGCATTCTTTTAATCTTTCTCCCAAGGCTGTCACCAAAATACTGAACAAAGGAATTCAAAAGCTGTCCTTCGGTTTCAGTGCCACTGTAAGTCCTAATTAAGAAGGACAGATGGGAGAAAACTAAAATGAAACAGTGAACTGTTGTCAGAGCAGTCCCTTCAAAAATAAAGTTGCTTTTGATGTTTTACTTTAAGAGCTATGAAATTGGCAAAATCGAGACCAAAACAGATTATGTTTCATCCAATATACACAATTTTACTCTTCAGCACAGCTTTTCTAACAGAAGATTTTTTAAAAGTCCACTTTCTCCTAGCAAGTCTATTGAAAGAAAACAAAAAGGCACAGATGGCTCTGCAGAAATGCAGATTTCTAATTTCAATTTATAGAAAGCCAAAGTATAACCACAAGCATTATTTTGATCCCACACACGGTAGAACTCATTCCTCATTATCCTTATCAAATGAGGAGATACACACTGCCTAGCCAATTAACAACATTAAGGCCAGACAAAACTAGAAGGAGCAGCTAAGCTGCAACAGCAGAATTCATATCCCTTCCTGCTGGCTGAGCAGCACACAGGGCTTCACCTCAACAAATTTCCATTCAGGGAGTAGCAAGGCTGGCTGAAGTTGGCAGTGGTGTGAGGATGGATCCTTGTGAAGCGATCCCTTTAAGCCCTAGACACAACCCATTCCACCACCGTTCAAAGGAAAGTTTTTTACAAAAGGAATCGCCATGCAGGCAGGTCAGCTCCTGCACAGCAGAGTGCTTTCACCCCTAGCCATCTTCCTACATTTCTCCGTTCTTTCTCTGCAAAATCTACTTAAGTTTCTCTCACAACTCCTCACCATCTAGATGTGCCTCTAGAATACAAAGACTTGTCTTACAATGTTTTCTGCTTAATTATTTAGGAGCCCTTTCTGAAACCTTTCCAGGTCACTGAAGAAGCATACACTATCAGTTTAGCTAGAAAGACAGAGACAAATAAAAAATGGTCTGTTATTGCAGTTATTTTGTCAAGTCTTCAAAGCAAGGACAACCAATTTTTAATTAAAAATACCTCAATCAACAGTTCTTAACATTTTTCTCTTTACAAATATGTTTCATTATTAACAATGAATAAAAGTACCCTTATCTGTTTCCTAAGAATTTGCATATCTTAAAGCTATTCTAGTGTTTCCACACTTATTTTCTACACAGGACCAAAACCATAAGAAACTGATCCAATTCCCAGGGCCTTCAATAAGCCACATATGCTGTGCACTGCCCCAGCTCCACAGCACTGAAGACTGTGTTTCAAAAGCCTTTCCTCAATGGGGAAGTCTGAAGTAAACTGAAGACAGAGCTGTGCAGTAACAGCACTAGCACACTCTGTAATACATTTCTCTGATGGCTTTGTTAAAAAGTGGGGGGAGCTATTCTAAGCTTGCATTTATTTTGGAAAGTACTTGATATCAATATTCCCTGCAGTACAACCAAAAAATCTGCAAATTACGTGCTTACTGTTTGATTACAGCTGTGCATTAGCTATTGCAGATGCCTAACATACAAACAGCATGAGCTGGATGAAGATGAAGAAGCAGAGAGGGGATATCTAATTATCATACTGATTTTTTCACCTCTGCTTTTAGACAGGAACAGGTAGACTATTTTATCTTCCAGCCTTTGCACAAAGTTAACCAAGGCAATACTACCTCATGCTTTGCAAAAGAGAGACTTAAAGGGAGCATGCATGTTTTAGTGTGGTTTTATTATACTTGCTGTGCTAGATGGAACATAAAACCGAAAGAAACATTTCAAAACCCCTTTCATGGGATATATGCACAATGCTGTAGGCTACAAAAGAATCTTTTAACAATAAAAATGTTGTTTCTGTGTAGCTTAGTGTATCACGAACTACCAGACTGGTAATTTTGCACGGAAACATCTGCACACAACGTGCAGTTTCTCAGCTATGGTGCATACTCAGGACTGTTGTCAGGAGCATGTTCTTTTGCAAGAACATCACACCGGAACCCAGCAAGATCTGAAGTTAGGGGCCACCACCTTCCTAACTCTGAACAATGCTGAAAGCCACCAAGTACTAGAAGCTTTTTATCTTGATAAAACTCACAGTAGACAGCTTTGCCGTGGCGGGGATTGGGCACAATCACCTATGGCTCTAGTCCTGCAGAGATGCAAGTGGGCACAAGATGAGTCAGTTCCAACGCGAGTGCATAGTTTATCTTATGCTGGTCACACCAAATAACCTGGAGAATTACATTCTGTCAATCGTCCATGATTCTAAACACATGCAAACATGTGCATCCATATTTTTGGGGTTTTTTTTAACGTGAAAAACCCCTTAAGAGAAAAAACACAGCATACACATAACGATTTTTCTCCCATTTGAAAACGATAATAATTATTTGATAATAACTCCTAATTTGCTGCAGGTTATTGAAAGAAATGGTGCCTTTTCCAGGTAGCAGTTTTGAAAGATCCTACAATACCCTACGTACTTTTAGCAGAAACAAAATAAAAACGAATAAACCGACTGTGGTGGACGGTTAACAGAAAACTCGTTATATAAAAGGAATTTGAATTCGGTCTCAAGCTGGCACTTCGAGAAGCGAACTTAACACTGCCAGACGGTTGGGTTTTCTTCAGGTGAGCGGGTGGAGCGGTGCCCATCAGGGCCGGCATCCGCGGCGGTGCAGCGCTGCGAACGCCGGAGCGAAACCGAGCATCAGCGGGCGCGGGCTGCCCCCGGCCCGGCTGCGCCTCGGCGCTGCCCAAGGTCACGGCGCGCCAGCCCGGGCCCCGCCGCCGCCATCCCTTCCCCGGACAGAGA